>DF237711.1:6621-20682 GCA_000708835.1 Klebsormidium nitens | reverse complement strand
CTCATCCCGTATCCCCGTTCGTCGTCGCCTTTACGCCTCCCTACGACTTACGCCTACTCACGTTCGTCGTCCCCCCCCGCCTCCGTTCCACGTTGGCCCATCGGCATCTGGTAAGGCCAGGGTTGGTTCCACATCCCCCCCCAAGGGGCGGTGTTGCCTGGCGCCCAGGCCCCCCCAGTAGGAGTGGCCGGCACAGCCGCCCCCTGATTCCATCCCGTAACCGGCCCTCCAAACGCCTCCCCCGCACGCGCCGGCCACTGCGCGTTCTTGGCGCTCTCGGGTGACATCATCGCGTCCGCCACAAACGCCCCCCCGTCACGGTTGTCGGCCTGGCTCGACATGCACTCCGAGTTCTCTCTGAAGCCCCGACCGAACCGACCAACGGGCACCCCCGTCTCGGGGGGGGGGTTCCGCTTGACACGCTTCGCGCGCCGGGGGTCTGCCTCCGGCCCTGCCTCAGCCGCCCCCCCGTAGTGCGGTCCCCGGAACTGATCCCCGGACTGCATCTCGTCGGCGGAGGTCCCGTCGCGCTTGTGCGTGACGCCGCTCTTGTCGTTGGTGCCGGAATCGTAGAGAGGCGGGTTGGATGACGTCACAAAGCGGCCCTGGAAGCCTTGCGAGGCGGGGGGCTTGAAGGTGGTGGCGTTGAGGGAGGGATTGGAGGAGCGCAGGCTTCCGCTGCGCACGAGGTAGTCCTCGCCACCGGAAGAAGACGGGATGACGAGCTCTGAGTCGGAGCCTGATCCGGGGCCGAGGCGTTGGATGGACTTGTGCTTGTTCTTGCGGCGGCCAGCGCCGACCGGGACGTTGCGGAGAGTGCCGCCGGCAGTCCAGTACCTGGGGGGGGATGGAGAAACTGGGTTAAGCAAAGGTTGAGGAACTGATTTGAGTGAAAAAGAAGCTCATTGAGGTTTTCTCAGGTTTGAAGCATAAGGGTTGAAATGGAGAGTTGCATACCCAGATGAGACAAAGGTCAAAATGTGTGCCCAAAAGATGAAAACTTGACCTAAGAACATGGGTTGTAGAGGACCCTGTGTTCTGCCATCTGCATGTGATCAGGCAGGGTTTCAAAAGATGATTCTAAACTGTCTGTACAAATTTGTACAGAGAGGGACTCGTCTACTCGAAAGTAGGATTGCAGATGATCAGATGGCAGCTCTTGTGACCAGAGTCCTAAGTTTGGCAACCAATGCAGAATGGAGCCAAGAATGGGGGATCAACTGAGGAAGGGAGTTGCCTACTGCTTCAAGAGACTAGAAGCAGACTGTTTATGCGATAGTTGGCAAATCAAGCAGAGCACACAGAATCCCATCATCCAGGAATCAAAGCCTTGGAGCACAAACCTAGCTCCAATGCACAATGTGACTCAAAAGGAGCTCAGAAAACTCAATCAGCGTCTCCCCTCACCTTTGGCAGTTCTTGCAGAAGTGGCGTGGCTGCTTGATGTTGTAATTGTTGTAGTAGCAAAATTTGGTGTCATAGCTGTCGCAGCGCGGGCAGGGCTCCAATTTGTCTGGCTTCTTTAACACCGGCCGCCCCCCCTCCTCCTGATCCCCCGCCCCCTGCTCCTCTTTCCCCTGCACTTCCTTCTCCTCCTCTTCCCCCCCCTTCGTGTTACCCCCCCCTTTGCCCCCCTTCTGCCGATTCTCACTACCGCACCCCAGGGACTTGGGGGATGGCCCTGGCGCCTGCTGCAACTTCTGACCCTGCAGGGGGGGCTGCTTCTCAGCCTGCTTGCTGCTCCCATCCTGCTGCTCCTTCCCCCCCTCCGCAGTATTGCTGCAGTTGCCATCGTCGAGGCTGTTGCTGCCAGACGAGCTACCGAGCTCCCCCGAGGCGTTGCGGCTGTTGTCCCCCTCCTGGTCCTGGGGGAACAGGCAAGCAGAGGCGTCAAGAGAAGCGCAAGGGGGGGTCAGAGGGGGGGGGCAGCGGCAGCGGCAAGAGCCAAAGCCTGGCCTAACCTGCACAGGGGGTTCAGTCTGCCCATGAGCATGCCTCTAGTTTGGGGGGGGGATAAGGGAGCTGCCCTATTTTTGGAAGGGGGATATAAGAGCTGCCCTATTCTGGCCTGCCTATATGGGGGTACGTTCATAAGGGGCTCAGCCAATGAGACCTACTGTAGCTTGCCTATGGGACGTCTGATAATGCTTTGTTCAAAGGTTTCTGCTCTCATGCGATCATGCAATACCAACTTGTGAACACAACTCAATCCTTCCAAACCCAGTACTTGCTCTGCTTGTCAACGCTTCATACAACTCTTGAGAGTCTATCAAAGGCTGCTCTGCTGGCCTAGGGGATCCATTACTTGCGTTGCATCTGTTCCATTGGAGGCTGTGCTTCGTATGCTCGCACAGACAACTCAACTTGTTTCATCCCTGATGCTTGAGCTCTCAAATTAAGATGCTGCCAACACATTCACAAGCTGAGCCTTGGATCAGATTCTTGACAGTTTCCCTGCTTGGACATTGATGTTCTAAGCTGCGGAAACTTCCCCCATGTTCTTGTAACTTACTTCATTACTGTCTCTCCTCGTTTACAAGGGTTCAGGGGGGGTGCCTTTTTGCATCTACTGATTCAGGCTATATGTAAGTGACAAGAAGCTTCTGCATATTGCGTAACCCCAGGTTGCTCAGTATCTCCTCAACAAATAGTGATCCTTAGCAGCTGCCCTTTGATGTATGTTCTGTCAAGCTCTCGTCTTTGAATGTAAGTGATGGGGGTCTCAGCTAGTGGCTATCCTCCCAATCTGGTGTTCTGGGAAAATCCTATGCTACACTCAGCTTCGCATGACTCCTTGCTGTTGCTTCCCTGTCATTTCTGAGGTGCACAGGCTAACATTTTAAAGCAAGCCCCTCTAATCTTTGGAAGTGATAGGCACAACCCCGCTTGAAGAAGATATGCATTCAATGCAAGTTTTGAGGTTCATGCAAAACGACTAGGCTGCGGAGACCAGCTTAACTTGTGCCGGTATCTGCAGGCACTTGTCAAGAACAACTGCAACTCTGCTAAGCAGTCAGAGCGTGATCCTGCTTATTGCCAGAACAGTGTATGTCGCGCAGACTCTTCTGGGACACGGAGAAGAAAGAAATCCTGCTCAAATGCAACTGCTCTAGCAAAATTGACTCCCCCTCACCTTTAGAGTGCTAACCCCTGCATCTCCACCCCTCACACGGTCAGCGGCATGAATACTCCCCTTCTGACCAGACTGCTGAGGCTCTGCCACAATCCTGTTGTTATCGCTACTACTGCTAGGTCCATCAACCGCCCCTGTCTGATGCCTCTGATCCTCTCCTGTCCCGTCATCTGTTGCCTCCGCAGCAGTGGGATCCATGCTGATAGTTGCCACTGCCGCGGCATGAGAAACATGTTCGGACCCCTGCTCCTGCTCTTTCCCAGGAGACCCATTCTCCCGGGGGTTGCGGCCTAGACCTGACGTCATCAAACGGCTCCACTTTGGCGGCCAATCTTGGCGTGGCTCCTTCTGCACACCCTACGCCTCATGTGCACGCTTCGGGCTTGCGTGATGGCTGCTAAAGCAGTCCTTAGCACCTCCCTTTTCGTCGCTTTTCGTCGCTACCTGTCCGCCCTGGCGCTTCAAAACTTTCCCTCTTCGGAGTACGTACTTTGCAACTGCCCTGCAGACTGCCAAAGCAGGAAACAGGCTGGAAAGCTCTCGTGCGTTGCTGGACCACAAGCTTTCCACCCTCAACCAGAAAGGCGGCACTTTCAGCGTCGAAGACTCCCATCCCGCAAAATCACTCTCTCATTTTCGACGGTCCACTTCCCTTTTCCCTGCGCTTTTGGGGAGGAGATCTTTTTCTGCACGCAGGTTGACTCCAGTGGATACGGTGATACGGCACCTCAGAAAGCAAAGTCCAAAACTTGTGGCGCGGGAAGGGCTGCCAAAAGCGAGAAGTGAAGAGTCGCGCGGGCACATCCGCCTGGGAGAAACCGTTCCGGAAAGATTCGGTTGACCTGCGCCACGCAGATTGAGCCAATCAGAGCTCGGTAATTGATCTTCATTCTCTGTTTCCTGCATTCTGATTGGCCTGCAGAGCAGGACACTCCTGAGCCAAGGAGAGCGTTTTCATCTCTCCGCGGCTTGCAAAATGACATCTGTCACTCCGCACGTGAGCACTCTTCTATCTTTTGAAATCTGAGTCTACCCGGATCACCACGTCAGCATTAGATTTCCCCCGGCCCTCTCGCAGCCGTCGCGGTGCAGACCGCTCACCGCTGCCCAGAGTCGAAGCAGGACCAGTGCGTACCTACCTACACTACAGCAAAACCGTCATGTTCGATGGTCCCGTTTTGTGATGACGGTGGGTACCGTATGTTGACCGGGGGCCGGAGGACCCTTTAGCTGATTGGACACCGCCGTCGTCATTGTGCCACGTGCATTGTGCGCGTCCGGCACGTACCTGGCGTCAGTCTTGAGAGACGGTGGTCCTCCAATAAGAGAAGTTGAGACTCCGGCTCTTGCCATACCTACCTACCTACATACGAGTCGGACTGCGTCAGGCTGCCGCCTCGACACCATGAAGTCCAATTCCGTGAAGCAGCAAGACGTCCTTAAAAGTATAGCCGTGCGCATCCAACATGCTTCTAGCTAAAGATCTGCAGCATGCAGCATTTGGTGAGGGGCCATGCAATTACATCCCCATATGTCGGAGAACAGTCGCATCGTACGCGGTGCCACAATTCAAAGGAAGCTCAGGACGGAAAGTACGTACAATAATACCATCATGAGGTCCATCGGTGTAAGGAATTATACCGGCGCGCTGCCCTTGTTTAGTGTAAAGCCTATATTTGTGTGCTCGGGGCGGCTGCAAGAGTTGCAAAAGTGAGCGATTCAAAGAAGTGCTGGATAGGTCTTTCTACACATAAGTTTGCAGAGCACTGACGCATTCGAGAACGGCGGCAGCCTTGAACAGCTGTGGCCCGGCAGAATAGATGCCAGCATAAATCGCTACAGTTCGAAGCAACTCTGTACAATTGAATTGAGCCCCGCAGTTCTATGCTTTGGTGCTAAGCCATCGGAGTGCAACCCTTCGAAGCTACTGTAAGAGACAGAATGACATGATTCGAATCAAGCCCGGTTTCAAGCTTGAAACCTAGATAATCTCTCCTTTATACTATGTACAAAAACACCGACTCTTGCCCTATCTCATCCCCTGCCTTCCGCTGACTCGGGCGAGCTCCCCAGGCGGGGAGTGCCCGTGTCCGACTGTGGCACCCCAAGCCCTTTTGCAAAAGGTGAACCCAACGCTTGCTTGCGTCGCTCCTCTAGTTTCCAGCCGCTGCTCTTCTCTCGGATCTGCAACGGAGCCCAAGACCAGCCGTCAGAACATGCAGACTACATGTTTTACAACTCTTCTCATACTTTCAATCCGCTTCGACGTAGACAAATGGAAAGCACTAAGCATACCCTCTAACTCGATTTTGCCGGATGCAAATTTGGCCGCTTTCACTGAAAGGTCCACAAATTATGGTCGTCTGCACAATCCTCTTTCCTCGGACAATCTTAACCTAGCAAAACTATGTCCTAGGCAGCGGAAGCAAGGTTCTAAAGGCCTGAAAGAGCAGAAAGCAAAACGAAACCTGGAAACGACCAGATGCAAACTCTCAGAACGGAGATCAAAACCGAGACAAAAGCAGAAGCTTAAATTGACGCACCCACGCCTTGAAGGGAGTGAAGCGCTCCTTGAAGGCGTCAATTCGTGGCTGCATGTAGTCACGCCCCCGCTCGGGAATGTCACTCAGCTGCAGCCTCAATCACGGCCGAGATCAGTGACTTGGAAACAAACAGTCACAGTGCACGTTGTGAGTCAGGTCTGCTTCTCCTTGTCGCACAACCGTTGCGGCGAGACGAAGCCATCACCCTTTGCATTGCTTAGATGACCGGAGTGAAGAACTGTGGACATCCCGATAAGGGACTGTCATTCGAAACTACAGCCTCCAAAATGCTTCTAGGGATCGACTTTCGTTCGATTCTTCGGGGGGCATCCGGACTGTTGAAAAAGAACATTCTGGGATCCGGAGGCCGAGGCAGTACTCCGCTTGCCGTAGCAGCACCAGAAGTACTCCATTCCGCATGCACTACAAGAGACCATTTCTGGTGAGAAAAAGGTAGAACGACGTTCAGCAAGACAAGCTTCGGACACCAGCAAGCACTTTGACTCAATCGTTATGGCGCTCGAGCTTCGAACGAGTGTCCTTCCTTCCAACTTCGGAACATCTCGGACGGGTTTGAAGATTTTTTGCACTGTTGCGAACGGCTTTCTAACATGTATTTGGGCTGGACATGTCGGTCGGACATAGGAAGCATATAAGAGAAAGGTACGAGACTCGGACGGCTCTTGAATACGGAGGACGAAGAACTAGAACCGATTACGAGAGTACTTGGGTGGAAGAGAAAAAAGATCAGCGCTGAGTCTCACCTGCTTCGCCCCCATCGCTTTCACCACGAGGGCCGCCGCAAGAACTCCTCCGCCAAAGACTATGGCAGAACCCAACACGAAACCCTTGACTACTGCACATGTAACGAGCGGGGAAATGCTTGACAAGAGCCGACAGCGAAAGAACCTTTACAAAGGCGGAAATTCGAGAATGCCAGGAGAAGTTGCCGTATCGTGACAAATGAACGAAGGCATTGTCGATGCCCTGCCTGCGACATTCACTGAGAAGCATTCTTAAATTAGTATTCTTGCATAAAATGTTCGAAGACACAGTGCGTCAGTCCTTGGACTGCTCGTATGCTGGACTAAGGCCCCTGCAAGCGAGGTGGTCCTCTATACCTTTCTGGCAAAAAGCGCTGGGATACGGAGACGCTTGCAAAGCTTTGCTCACTTCTGACTTAACGGTGTAAAGACACACAGTAGATGCACTGCAGAAAGACGTCGTAAGAACTTTAAGAAAGAAGCCCCGAATAAACTGTGATGCTGACTCGCCGAATGGCTTCAGAACGGAGAAGCTTCAAAAAAACTATTTTGCTTCAAAAATCCGATCATAGAAAGGAGCGCAAAGGTCATGCTGTGTCTTACTCTGAAAATAGCCCTTGGCCAGAAGCTCGGCTTGTTTTCGCTGCGCTGGCGTGGACCGCATCGCCCGCCGTTCATACGCGCTGATTGCCTTTCCCTGGTCCTGAGGTTTTAGGGCTTCCAAATTCCATCTGCAGACAAAGCGTACCATGAGGAGGTATTTAAAATCCTGCGGACTGGCAGGGTGACGTGTATTGAAGCTGAAATCGCAAGGCGACTGTGATCAGATTGATAAGAGAAATAATCAAAGTCGATCGATCTTGAGTATCCTGAGAAGGGGGAGAGGGGTCAGAAAGTAGGAACGGCGTCCTGTCTCTCTTGTTCACAGAAACCTACGGATTTCGCCGTGGTCAACTTCTCAATCCTTCTTGAAAAGGCATGTTCGGCTTAAAAACGAGAAGCCGCTCTGAAGTAAGGAACCGACGGGAAACAAGCTGCAATTCTTTGGAATTACAAGAGAACGTTCTCCGAAATAGGCCTTGAATTTAGGGCCAGGCTCACAAACTCGACGAAAATGTAAGCGAGAAAGCCCAGCTTCCGCTAAGAAACCACACAAGATCCCAGGCCGATCAGAATCCTAATCCAAGATGACCCTGGGTCCACAGAAAACGGATCAGACCTCAGATTCAGGTGGCCTTTTACCCCCTTACAACAGCACCAACACCGCCTTAGAGGTCCACGCACCTTCCTCGCCCGAGCGTGGTTTGGGGCAGGCTCCGGCTGAAGTGGTCAAGGGCCGAATTGGACGTATTAAAAACGGGATTAGATGCGGAAGAAGGGGAGATGACCTTGGTCCTCCGAACCTCAGGAGCTTCCCCGCTTGCACCCCCACTCAGGGGCAGTTCGTTCTGCAAATCAAAGCGCCTCTCTGGAATTGCAAAGTGTATCCAGATTTGCACATCTTCCAAAGTTAACGTTGACACTGATTCAGTCCAGAGGAGGCTCTGCTTTCAAATCCGCATGATTGCCACATCTGATTGCTTGAATCCTGTCATCAAGCAGAAACAACCCTTTCTTAATTTTTTTTTGAGAGACGCTAAGTTTCCATGATGAGTGGACAAAACCCCTGCAGGGGTTTTTGCATATGAAGCGTTTGCAAGCGCTGTACGAAAACACTGCAAGACATCAACCCTCACCAGCTGCTTTCTACTTTTGAGAAAAAGTTGACTCTTAATCTCCAATCGAGACGACAAATATAACTGGGGCATTTTCTGAGATGCCTCTATCTGCCCTGAGTATGATCAGTGCCGCAGAGCTAACTATGTAAAGTGTCCCGCAGCCTTCAAGGTGTCCGCTTCTCAGATGGAGGTCCTTCTGTTGCACTTAGTGCTCAAAGAACTGTCCAGCCATCTAAGTCAAGTTACAGAACATACTCTTCCTTGACCAACCTGGTTAGAGGGCAGTTGACCGGAAGTGGAAGACGAGCACTCTAACCAAATTTGGTCAATTGTGACTGTATCCATTATGGTTGCCCACACCACCACCAATCCCAACATGAGGACCCCCGGCCCTTGCTGTTCACTTGATTTGAAGGCACTCAGACAACTCAGCTGTATTTCTCATGCCAAATCTGTGCAGATGTACCAGCCAATAGCTATAGATAACTTTCTCATGCAACCAAAATTCCAGTGATAGGCTAGGTTACTTGACCACTTTAGCAAGGTGTCTCAACACCACCACTGCATGTATTGAGCGACGATCAGGAACACGGCATTGCTATATCCAATAAACCACCACCTTAGTGGACACACCTGCAAGATTTCCGGCAGAATTTCAGAGGCCCCGTCCTCCCATGCCACCTTCCGCCTCGGCGTGCTCTCGACCAACAATCCCTTTTCTTTCAGTTCTCGTCGCAGTCTGGCGGCAGCAAACTCTGTCTCCTGGCGGAAGTAGGCGCCCTCCTGGGCCCGCCCCCGCCGCAGCCAGCTCATATTCAAAGTCACCACCGTCAAAAGCACGAAGCACAAAGCACAAGGCTAATCGAGATTACAATAGATCAGAATGGGGAAAAGGTCTGTTGAAACAAGGTGCAACTTGGCTCTGGCTGCGTGGCCGGCCATTCTGCTGTGACTGGCGAGTAGCGATCCCCCTTCCACGGGAAGAGTCTAAGCCCACGTGGTTTTCCACAGATACCGAGCACTACCGACTTTGGATATACCCCTGGAGGTACGTACCATAAAGTACGGTATCTTAATGTTGCGACGATGAATTTCAATGAAGGGGGGTACCGCACCTCTCCACAGTGAGGCAAAAGGGCTCTAAAGTCCAAACCCTCTAGCTGAACCTCGTCAGCCGGACGCGCGGCCGCCGGGGCCGCCGCTTGGCAGTTGGCGCGACCTTGCATTCCCACCCAACTCCGCCCCGGCCACTCCAACTCCGCATAGGCTATGGGCCATACGGGATCGGGAGTGGCCAAATGCTGTCGTCCCGCGGACCATTCCCATTTTGTCATCATCTTGCTGGACCCTTAAACCACCACCGGGGGTATAACTTGGGGCAAACCGGCTGTCATTCTCGCCAACGGCCACCGGAATTCAAATTTCGGCCCGAAGGCGCATGCTTCCAACTTATGGAAATTTGAGCTTATAAATCTGAAAACAGAAGCATTACTTCGCTGTTTTCGGCGGTCTTTCTTTCTATCGCTCGACTTTAGTCAACAGAGCGAGGCCAGGTCGAAACCGCCGCTCAAACGGAAAGAAACGGCCTGTTTTTCTGCTGGCCTTGTTGTAAGTGTTGCGCGCCCCAATGCGCCCGTCGCAATTTTCAAGTTGCGAAAGGTGATTATGGCAAAGCTGGTAACCAGCACTATTTATACCCCCGGTGGTGGTTGAACCAGTGACGTTTGCTTCGCTGAGCACGGCCTGCGGGTGCCGTGACAAGCTGCCCGTCTAACAATCTGTCAACGTAGGGCCGCATTTGCCCGGGGGCACCAACTGATCGTTGGCATAAAATAGACGGCCGAGATTCGTCGCAAATATCACCTGCCAGATCGGACGGTCTTTGCGCGCTAAAGGCTAAATTTCCGGCACTTTGACGTTATTTAGGAAGCTGGTGCCGTAGAGGAATTCAGGTACGGCACCCCTGAGGTCGAGACGGGCAGCGATCCCGAAAACCGGGGAAAGTTTTACACCGGCCGGGTACCCACGTGATATAACCGCTCATAAAACCGCTCGGAAACGACCCACGTTGCACGCTTTAAACACGAGAACAATTTAAAAAACTACGTGGTATAGCTGAATAGCAGGCAGCAGTCGAGCAGTCGAGCAGTCGAGTGTCATACTATGATGAAGGCCAGACTGGTTCCCAAAAAGTGAGGTATAAATTCCCACAAAACTTGAATTGGATATTCGTACTTCGAGCCTCTTCCGAGTCTTAACTTCAGATCCAAGTGGTAGGCGGCGACTACAACCCGAGCCAATGCAATGCACCAGGGACCATGCCATCTCAGCAGAGGGTTCGCCCAGCTCTCAACCTAGGGTTTGATGACCAGAAGAGTTTGCAGACTGGTCGATACATTGTTGATCCTGCCCTTCTGTTCAGCGAAACGCCTGTAGCTAGCAAGTGCGTGTTATGCAAGCAGCCCTTGCTAGTCAAGAGTGGGCAAGAAGCGACACAAAAGATCACTTTCCGCAAGTCTCATAAGTATTTTGGGTTTGCCATCTCGTCAGCCGTTAAGTGCAAGCAACACGTGCAGCCTTTGTGTCTTTCTTGCGTGGACCACTTGATTGGCATTGTTCATGTAAGTGAGACCTCAGTAATCGTGACACAGAAGCAAGCAACCAGTGAGACGTGGTTCAAGCGTGAATCGAAGGGGACTCCCTGGAAGCAGGTCAAAGAGCTTACAAGCACTTGCATAGAGAGATTGGTGGTGCGGGATGCGTTGAGCAGACAGTCAGTTACAGGCAAGGTAGCCAAATCCGCTGCAGAGAGCGCGCTCAACAGGGGGAGAACTGCTGGAGCAAACGTCAAGCGCAAGTTGACGTCAAGCGCAAACGTGAGTTATTCAATGTGCAGTGAGGTTCTGATCTGGTGTTGAGCCCCTCAGAAACTGCCGCGCCCTGCCAATGGTCTCATTTTTGGATGGCACCCTGGACACCCCCACCTCTTGTTTTTGCTTCGTTCAGGTTTTTTATGAATGAAAGTTCCATGATTGAAAATGAGGTGTCCAAGGTGCCAAGGTGCCACGCCGTTAAAGTTGTGCAGTGCAATTGTGTAGTGTATATACTTTTACTAATATATATAAAAGGTGCCAGAGGTGTCAAGCTTCCACCACCTAATAACTGTACAAAAGAGCAAGCTAAATTGTTAATTGTCCTCTCAAATGCAAGAAACTGATTGCAATTGAGTAATTCAAGAGCTTTTACACTGCTTTTGTGGCCAGAAAGTCCAGTATGATTGCAAACTCGTGAGGATTGTGCCCTTCGGTCAGTACCTTCTGCGCCTTTCTCACTTGTTAGCTCACGCTTGATTGGCGGTGGCTCACTCCAAATATTGATTTGAAGATGATCACAATTTGTCCATCGCAGGAAGACCCCTCCACATCAGGCGCCGAGTCTTCAGACAGCAAGGAGCGCTGTCATGCCGATGGCGCGGCAGTTTCTTCTCTCACCTCTCAAGCGACGAGGTTCCTTGCTGGCGTTTAGAACGGAACGTGCTCAATCTATGAGCTGGGGGGCGGTTCTGAACGGGGAGAGAAGGTTCCCCCTGGCCTGGCCTACCTCATGACCGTCTGGAACCACAACGATGCCAGGCCAAAGCCCCTTGGACGACCAAGCAAGTCCACAGCCCTGCTCGAAACGGTCCATTGGAACACCCTTGGGAAGTCCAGCTGCACCTGCGACCGCGGGCGCCTGGGTCCGGATGCTCCATGCGTCCACAAGTTGGCGCTCGCGGCTTTGGGGTCGCGCCAGCAAGCCAGCCACGTTGCGCTCCAGAAGGGCAGGCGGGTTATCGAGGTTCCGTGCAGCAGAGGGGCTGAAAGGGTCTTTGGCGTCTACTGGAACGCAGCTTCCCCTTCTCCCAAGCGGACGATGGTGCACAAGGATGAGGGCGCGGGGGAGGCGTGGTACTGCCAGGGCAAGCAGTCGGGTTGCAGCACGTCGGGAGACTGCGACCACATACGCGCTGTCAAAGACGCTCTCCGGAATCCAGGCAGAGGCATCGAGCGAGTGAGCGGCTGCTTGTTCTCCGATGACCAGCTGGCAAGAGCACGTGCCTGGTTGCTAGAAACGGACCGGAAGGAGGAGAGGGAACGGGCGCTGGAGTCGAAAGAGGGAGGCTCAGCAGAAGGGTCGTCCGACCTGTCTTCGGTCGAACGGTACCTGAAGGAGCTTCTCGTGGGCCAGCCTCATGAGGCAAGCTGCAAGGGGGCATCGTGCTTCTGTAAGCAGCACCAGCAGCTCTTCGGAGGGGCAGATTTCGAGCGGGGGACTTGCGAGATCGGGTGCTGCCAAGTCGGGACTGACGCGCGCGAGGCCGGGGGGAAGAGAGGAAGACAGGAGCCGGGAGGACCGAGTTTCTCAGAACCGGGGACCGAAGAGGTCTAAAGCTTTTTGGGCAGCTCAACCAGAGCGGGAAGGTGGGCAATTGACGGGAACGGGGGCGCTGCAAGCTGAAAAGGAAGAGGTTGTGCCTGCGCACGCTGCGCCGCAGGCGTTGGGTGGAGGGGACGGAAGGGACGCAATGAGCAGCGTAATCAGAGTGTGCGTAAGCTGCGTATGCCCAGCTTCGGCTTGCCCCCATGTTGCCGGGAGTCCGCTCTGGGCTCCGGTGCTGCCTCTGGACGCGAAAGGTGTGCAGCTCGAGGTCCCTAAGCTGGTCCGGCCGACTGACAGCTTCGAGGTGCACGATCCGCTGGTGACGTCGCTGCGGCGGCCCGTGAGAGTGAGCGAGCTCGTGCAGAGGGACTTCGAGGAGCTGAGCGCCGCGGGGTGCTTGTCTGCACCTTGCCCAAAGCCCGGACTGGCTCCATGTGGTACCGCGTGGCAAGCGTTGCTGCAGAGCGCATGCGTGCATTCACTGCGCTGGTCGCAAGAGGTACGTGATGCAAGCTTTTGCCAGATCAAAGTTAAGGTGCTTGTTCTTTCTGCAGCTTTAAGATTGAGAGCCTTTCAGCTTGAGGTGAGGGTGCCTGCCAATGTGTCCGCACGAGGCGTTGCCACGTGTCCGGTCAACTCGCTGAGCAAAACTGGACGGCTACCTGAGACGGCAAACCTGAATCTTGTCCAGGTTTTGCATCAGAGACACATATATATAGATGACAGAACGTGGACGGGGACTTGAATGCGCACTCTTTGGCAAAAACTGGACCGCCGACTCGAGCGCGCTCTTTGTCAACAACTGGACGGCGATCCGAATGCATTCTTGGGCTTCATTTTTGCCTTCGAAATCTTGTCCAGGTTTTGCATCAGAGACACATATAATAAACATTATAATATTGTTTTTAATTTTAAAAAATATAGATGACAGAACCTGGACGGACGTTGGCTAAGCGCGCACATCCTTGCAGGTCAAGGTTCGGGTCTATTGCTGCGGATGCCCGTTGAAGCACACCGTCCACTTCAACGGGGAAGCGCTTGGCCTGTACGCGTGGAGCAGAGCCATCATCGTCAGGCAAGAGACTTGCCAGCTCCTGCTCCGTTCGGTTCAAGGGATAGGATCAGCGTTCAGCGCCCTGATCAGTGCACAGAAGGCGGTCCGGGGGCTCTTCTCGCCGGGGGCCGCTCCCCTCCTCAGCGAGGAGTCATGGCGAAAGGTTTGCTTGGCCTTCTTCCGGCTGTGTGGGCGGAGCATCCTCGAGTGCTGCAGCCTTTACGGGCCTCACCCAGACGTTTTGGTCTGCAATGGTATCGCCGGGCTAGCGTGCGCGGATGGTAGCAGATCGAAGGGGGGGCTCGCGGGGACGGCGGCAAGCGAACTCCGGCCTTTCACAGCTCCGAGCCGGAACGGTTTCGGGGAGAACGTCGTGAAGCACATGGAAGCCGGTGTGAACTTCAGCGCGACTGCGCTGGAGGGGCGGGGG
>DF237712.1:0-35503 GCA_000708835.1 Klebsormidium nitens | reverse complement strand
GGTTCGATAATGGCCGTAGATGTACGGTATAGAGTGAAATTTTCGGACTTATTAGGTGACGGTCCACTGAGCCTACTAGGCTAGAGTGTAGACCTAGAGATAGGCCGTGACTTGGAACACTCCATATACATTGTGTGAACTTGATTGATTGAATATCACTTCCAACAACGCTGTGTTTCAACATATATCATCCAAAGAATCGTAGGTCTGATGCATAAGGTTGGCCGTACGATTGTAGCTTGCATGATTGAATATCCACCGTAGGATGTGCAAAAGGTAAGCCGTAGGATTGAGTCCATTGTTCATGGGTTCTTTTGTGGTGTGTACTTCGGTGTAGCTGTTCGATGGGTTGTTAGGCAACGTCGAATAGGGACCGTCGATTTATCGATTGAAACACCCAGGGTAATAGCTAGGCTTGAGCTCGGGTATAAGACTTAGACTGATGTAGCAAAAGAACCACACTCATTCCTAGTAGTTATGCACTTGAAAGGGCTTGCTTTCAACAGGTTATGGGCCCATAACGCTAGAGAGTGAGGGGAGAGTAGTAAGCCGTTGCTAGCAACAACAATTCTAGGTTGGTGAGAGGTATTGCAGTGGGGGCTAAAGGAGTGGAATAGCACTCCATCTTGCGACGCCTGTGAAAATATCCATAGATCACTCTCGGCACAAAGGAGTGCCCAGCCCAAGAAGCGTTGTTTTTTGCTACCGGTAACCATGGCTGAAGGACTCAAGGTTCACATAGAGCCTTTAGATGTTGACAACTATACGTTGTGGTCACAGAGGATGCAACTTCTCCTGACACACAAGAAGTTGTGGAAAGGGGAACGGACCCGGCCGGTGATGCAGAGAGGACCGAGGAAGCCAAAGCTTTGATAGGTTTGCACGTCTGGCAACAACACCTTGGGGCAATCTTAAACGCTGAGAATGCCAAGGTAGCGTGGGATGCGCGGGAAACGATCTAAAGGAGCAAAAGTGCGGCTCGGAAGTTGCAACTCCCATCCTCAAGATGCAACCCGGTGAGTCCGTTGCCACGTATGTGGGTTGAGCCCAAGACCTTTACCGGAATTTGCTAGCCGCCGGCTCGGACATGACGCCGGATGATCTATCCTTTAGCGTGCTTGCCGGGGTGTCAAGCCGGTTTGAGGGGGTAGTAACGGTGTTGACTACCACCAAGGAGGAGCTCGGCAAGGTGGAAGAGCTTCTTCCGACGTTGAAAGTGTTTGAGCAAAGGCATGGGCTTCTTGGGGAGCAAGATAGCGGGGGCTCGGGCTCGGCGGTGGCCTACTCGGACAAGGGTGGCAACTTTGCCGGCAAGGGCAAAGGTGGCCCGGAAAGACTTTTATGGCTTGCCACAAGTGTGGTAAGTTGGGGCACTTTGAGAGAGAGTGCCAGTCCGGGTCTCGTGAGCCGGAGAAGCCCAAGTCGAGAACTAACTGCTACATATGCGGTAGCCTGGACCACTTCAAGAGGGAGTGCCCAAAGAAAGGGGCCGGCAAGGGGTTGCCTTTGTAGCCGGAGAAGGGGCGGAAACCGGAAGGTGGATTGTTGACACGGGGGCTAGCCAACACATGACGGGGGTCAAGAGCTCATCTCAACGTTGGAGATGCTTGAGCCGGGGAGTCGTGCAATCAAGTTTGGGAACAAGGGGTTCCTTGAAGTAGCCGGGGTGGGCTCGGTGGAGTTGCGATGCGAGACGCCGAAAGGTGAGCAAGTCAACCTTTTCCGTGAGGTTGCCTATGTTCCCGGTGTGGCGGAGAACCTCTTTTCCGTCAAGAAAGCCACCTCGGTAGGAGCCGAGGTTGTGTTCCGTGGAAAAGTGTGCGAGGTTTCCATGGATGGAGAGGTTGTGTTTCGGGCGGAGGAGAATGCGGAGGGCAATGCCCGTTGTTTGTCAACCGAAGACAACGTAGGAAGATACTTGCTTGCTCGTGAGGGAAGTTGAAAGCCCGGTGTTGGGGCACGCCGGGTACGAAAGCCTAGCCAAGATGGTTGAGGGAGACGCGGTCCGGAGGTGTAGGAGTCAAAGCGAAGGCATTCTGGAGCAGAAGAACCTCGGTGTGTGAGCCTTGCATCATCGGAAAGCAAACCCGTGAGCCCTTCCCTAAGGAGTCGGACTCCAAGGATAGCAGAGAACCCCTAGAGCTCGTGCACATGGACGTGTGCGGGCCTATGCCGGTGACGTCAAAGGGGGGGAGTAGGTACTTGGCCTCTTTCCTTCACGACTAGCAAGCTTTTGGTGGTGCAACCGATGAAGGGGAAGAGCGACGTCACGGCGGAGAGCGTGTTTGCCCGCTTGGAGTTGCAATCCGGGAAGAAGGTCAAGGGGGTGCAAACGGACCGGGGCGGGGAGTACGTCAACGAGGGAATGACGGCCAGAGAAGAGAGGGACGGTGCACCGCACCACGGCGGGGCACTCTCCCGAACAAAACGGTTCGGCGGAGCAGTTGAACCGGACGCTCGAGGAAGGAGCGCGGGCTTTGTTAAAGGACGCCGGGTTGAGGCCGGAGTTGTGGGCGGGAGCGATGGTCACGGCCAAATACACCCGGAATCGGGTTCCTTCGAGCGTGCACGGCACGACGCCCTGGGAGATGTTTTATAGGGGAAGTCAAACCTTAGCCACTTGCGGGTGTTTGGGGCGCGTGCCTACATCCACGTGCCTAAGGGCAACCGGAAAAAGTTGGAGCCGGTGAGCGAGCGAGGGGTGTTCTTGGGGTACAAGCTCAACTCCAAGTCCTTCCGGGTTCTCCGAGAGCGGGACGGTAGGATTTTGACTTCCCGCGATGTCATCGTGGATGAGCGCGGGCCCTCCGTGATCGTTGAGCTTGGCTCCGATCCGGGGAAGGAGGAGGGGGGTGCTCGCGGTCACCCTAGTCGTGTGAGCACCCCGACTCGGATCGGTGCCGACACTCAGCCCGGTGTAGGGGCTACTCCGACGGAAGAGGCCGACACCGTGAGCGAGGATCCCGTTGAGGAAGACGGCGCTCAAGAGCAGACGGCAAGAAGATACCTTGCACGCGGGTGCCCGCGAGTGGTACCGAGCGAGTCTAGCGGCGGAAACGGGGGAGCATCTCAACGGGTCGGGGAGCATCCGGAGCCGCAAACGTATCAAGAAGCCGTCGGGGAAGAAGAGAGCGAGCTTTGGCGGAACTCCATGGACGAGGAGATGCGGTCCTTGTTGGAGAAGGGGACGTGGGAGCTTGTCGGAAAACCGGAAGGGGTGAAGCCGGTTCCCATGAAGTGGGTTTACACGATTGAGCGAAATGCGCTTGGGAACGTGGAGCGGTACAAGCCGCGACTTGTGGCGAAGGGGTACTTGCAAAAGCAAGGGATAGACTTTGAGGAGGTCTATGGCCCCGTGAGCAAGCACAGCACGTCGTGAACGCTCCTAGCGGTAGTCGCGGAGCGCGACTTGGAGCTTCACCAAATGGACGTCAAGATTGCGTTTCTCAACGGGGAGCTCGAGGAGGAGATCTACATGCAACAACCGCAAGGGTACGAGCAAGGCGGGCTCAACGTGGTTTGCCACCTCAAGCGCACCTTGTACGGATTGCGCCAAGCGCCGCGTGCAAGGCACACGCGCTTGAAGGAGGAGCTCGGGAACTTTGAGATCGTGGCGTCCTTAACTGACACGGCGCTCTTTTTGGGAGTGGTGGACGGGGAGCGGGCTTACCTCATTGTGTGGGTGGACGACATTCTCGTCGCGGCCCGGGGGGCGGAGCGGATTGCAAAGGTGAAGGCGCACTTGGCGGAAAAGTTCAACGTGCGCGACTTGGGGGAGGCGACCTACTTCCTTGGGATGGAAGTGGCGCGCGACCGGGAGGCGCGCACTTTGAAGCTCACGCAAAAGAAGCTTGCGGGGGAGCTTTTTGGGTGGCACGGATTGGCGGGCGCACGGGCGCGCTCGGTCCTCCTCGGCGCGGGGGAGAAGTGTTGAAAGCAAGCGCTTTGGAGCGCGTTTCAAGTCAAAGCACAACTACTAGGAATGAGTGACCAATACAAGTCAATGGTCCAAGTCATAAATCCGTGGCTAGGTCTACCTGGTCGAGTTCAACTCTATCTCTATGTGAGTCAACTCAAACATCAACGTCCTAGCCTCCAAGATTCCACAAAGATGCTAATCTAACGGTCCACACTGGCCTAGGGGGTAACTACCACTAATGGGGGCAACTGCCAGTGGGTACCTGCCAGTGGGGGTAAATGCCAGGGGGTAATTGCCAGTGGGGTAATTGCCAGGGGGTTATTACCACTCTATCATCCTCAATGAAACGGCTACGAAATCATCTAGGATCTTAGGGCGCACTCACACAATAGTAGTACTACCTAAATTCAACAAGAAGTTGACGAGAGAGGGTGAGCCGCTCGACACGGCGAGATTCCCCCTATAGCGAGCTCATTGGAATCTCGGGGGAGACTTGGGTTGGACCTCAAAACGGTTCTAATTCATTGCGACAACCAAGGGGCAATACGGCTCCTCAAGCATCCGATCGCTTCGCAGCGATCGAAGCACATCGACGTGATTCATCACTTTGCGCGGGAGCGGGGGCGCGAAAGGAGGTCCAGTTCGCATATTGCAAAACGGAGGACATGAAGGCGGACATCTTCACCAAGGCATTGGCACCCGGAAAGTTCTTGAAATGCAAGAAGGAGATAGGAGTTGCATAGAATACCTAGTGCGTGGGGGAGTGTGAGATTTGGGCGGTACTAACCTTAAAAACGCCCCAATATCCTATAATATATCGTCCATAGAATCGTAGGTCTGATGCATAAGGTCGGCCGTACGATTGTAGCTTGCATGATTGAATATCCACGAAGATATGCGAATCGTAAGCCGTAGAATTGAGTCCAATGATCATGGGTTCTTTTGTGGTGTGTATTTCGGTGTAGCCGTTCGATGAGTTCGATCTTTCGTAGGCAACGTCGAATAGGGACCGTCGATTTATCGATTGAAACACCTAGGGTAGTATCTAGGCCCTAAACTAGGTTATAAGGCTTGGACTCATGTAGCAAAGAACCACACTCATTCCTAGTAGTTGTGCACTTGAAAGGCGCTTGCTTTTAATACACACATCCGCCGGGCGCGCGTCTTTTTGCACCACGTCGTAAATGCCACACTCGCAAACTCCTTCTGGTCCGTGTCTTGAATGTGGAGCCTTGAGTACGCCCTAATAAGCTGTAATATATCGTCCATAGAATCGTTGATTTGATGCATAAGGTCGGCCGTACGATTGTGAGCTTGCATGATTGAATATATACCATGGGATGTGCGGAACGTAAGCCGTAGGATTGAGTCCATTGTACATGGGTTCTTTTGTGATGTGTATTTCGGTGTAGCCTTCTTATATACTCTCTTGTAGGCAACGTGGACACAAATCGTTGGAATAAACGAGAATGGATTCGAATAGGGACCGTCGATTTGTCGATTGAAACACCTAGGATGATAGCTATGCTTGAGCTAGGCTGTAAGACTTGGACTCATGTATCAAAAGAATCACACTCAATTCTAGTAGTTGTGGACTTGAACGGCGCTTGCTTTCGACACCGGGCAGTTCTCACTGCCGCTCTCTGCACCACCCCGTGATGAAATCATACACACATGCTTGCAATAACGTAGGGTCTAACCACCTTTTCCTTGCAAGCGCCTTCACAAAGGAGGCGCCCTTCTTCGACAAGCATCTCTTCGTACGAGTTACCATCACAATACAAGCGTATAAGTCATACTAGTCGAGCCTACAATCAGCCCTGTAATGTGTAACATCGATAATCAACGGTCGTCACTCGATCGTCACTCCACAAAGTGCTCATCCAACGGCTGAATTCGTACCATATTTCCAGTGTAAAAGCTCCGTGATCGACGGCTCACACTGAGTAACAACTCAAGATCGTACGGTCTCAACTAGCTTAGCTGAACTAGCTAGTAACCACGGCGAAACTCAACAATTTTCGGCGCCTAACCAACCTCAAATTCCAACACCGGGGGCTTCCTACACACCGAGCTTATGTGGCCCCTCTCCCCATAGTTGAAGCATTAAGTTGCGTTCCGCTTCCGGCAATGGGCCCGGATGTGGCCTTTTTCTGAGCCGCAAGCATAGCGCGTTGGGACCACCTTCACGCCTCACCCTTATGTGAAACCTCCCCGCTCAATTGACCCCTTGGTACGGGTCTCATACCGTTTCCGCTTGGCAACAGACGCCTTCTTCATACGCTCCTCCTCCTCCTCCTTCGGAGCTCTTAGCTCCCCTTCCAACTTCAACTATTGCTCCTTCTGCATGAGCTTAGGCTGAATTGTGTCCAACGGTAACTCCTGCTCACCTCGCTCCACGATCTCAACCAGGGTTGCATACTCCTTTGGCACACCATTCGAGGCATGGATGGCCAGCTCTACTTCGGAAACGGTTGACCCGCGGTCTCCGAATCCTCCTTAAGTTTGCGGAACTCTTTCACGTACTTTGCAATGCTCTTCTCCCGAGTCAATATCGAGCTTATGAACTTCTTCGTAAGTTGGATAATCCTTGTGTCGCTTGTCTTCTCAAAAATCTCCTCAAGCTTCTTCCAAGCTTTGGCCCAATGAACCACTTTACATAGGAAATTTTGCACAACGCAACCACCCCATTTTCAGATCGAAGGCGTTTGAAACCAGGCTCCCTCATGGACTGTTATATTCCGAATCGCGGAGTCTTGGAGCCCTCGACGGTCCGAGTAAACACCCAAATTTCGATGGCTGAAAGTTCAATTTTCAACAAGTCAGTGAAAGTGTCCGCCGCGGATCGAAACTCACGGTCAAATTCACTCTTAAAATTTGTATAAGCAAAATTCTTCACCGCGACGGATTCTGATCCCCTCCTGTGAATTTATTGAAAACTTTTGAGGATGTTAGACTGCTCGTGATAAGGCTAAATACCAATTTTCAGCTCCAAATTATATGCAGAAGTGCCTAGTTCAGGTCATATCTTAAAACCCCTAAAAATCGCCATTTTGGACCAGTCCGAGTCTACAGGGTCCAAAATTTGCCCACCACGCGGATTTCGCCATACATTAAAATCTGGCGTGGTTGCGTAACCACGCCGTGTGAGTGTGGAGGATGATCAAAGCCTTTGCCTGCGACGATGCTTCCCTCCTCCCACCGACTCCGATTGATCAATAGCAATATGTACAACCCTTTGTACTCAAGAAGCGTTCAAAACTAGCCCTTCATACCAACCAATTCTCACTCCAAGTTGCGGGAGGACAATCTTGTCAATTCCCGCCATCTCCTTTGCGGTAAAGTTTCCTTTAGCGCGAAACTCAACTTAAGGTTCACTCAAAGCTCTTTCTCTCAACCTCACAACAACCTTATCATCCTCCTTCACCTAGGAAGCGTTGTTCTGGGCCCATACCTTGTTGAGATCATATGTTCATGCTTGGAACCTACGAGGGATTCAATCACATACAAGCGCCTTCACAAAAGAAGCGCCCTAACTCTCATCAAGCATCTCTTCGAAAGGACTTCAATCACATGATAATGTTTCAAATCAAGTGTAATCCCGTGGCTAGGTCTACTTCAACGTGATCCAAGTCTACCATGCATAACCCTTCGATGCGTGGAACGGTAATCAAGGGCCTAGCTTCACTCACTCCAACCAACTACCATCGAACGGTCCATATATATTCGGTTTTCATCTCTTGCATCTACCTTTTCCGGGTTCTTAATCTCCCAAGTTCTTCTTCTTCCAAATCTGTTTGGTTCTAATTGGTCAACTACTTGGGCTATTTGATTTTGATTTGCCAGCTGCTTGCGCTATTTGGTCTTCATCTGCCAAGCACACAATCCCTTTCATCTTATTGGATCAACCACTCAACTTCTTTTATCTTAATCTGCCAAGCATTTAGCTTTTTATCTTAACATATCAAGCACTCAATCCTTTCATCTTAATCTGTCAAGACATCCATCTCTTTGATCTTCCTCTTACAAGTACCAATTGTCCTTGCTCTAATTTCAACAATTTGGCCGTCAATCTATCTTAATTTCAACAGAGCGTTGAGAGCCGTTTCTGTCGGCAGTGCTACCAATAAATTTTGAGAATTTGAGAGAAAGGAAGTCTCCGGTTGGATTAGAGGATGGTGGTATAGACGCAAAGCTGACATGGCATTCAATTTGAATTGATTATGGACTCAAAGAAAAGCCATTAAGACATTGTGAGTTTTCGAGGCAACTTTCAGATGCGACCTGCGTTGACTACTTTAAACAATCGCAACGAGTATCGGTGCGTCACACACTATTTGGTGAGTTTTGTCGTGTTTGTTAAATTTGAAGAAGACTTACGAGTATATTGAGGGCTGACCGATTCGTTTGGCCACTGATGTTGAAGGCGGCCCCTCCAGTGGAAGCGCAAATCACGACAGCTCGTCCATCTTCAAACTCTGCCAGGGCCCGGGTGCGCGCGCTCCTGGAACTCGTGTAGACGTTTGATGAGGAAAGATTTTCCCACGCCAGCACAACCAGTGATAAACATATGATGAAGCGTATGTTCGGATTTGGACATGCATGCAGGAGGATTGCTTTCATGGATCAAAAGAATTGAGACAATTACGAGATTGCTGTCGGGCTGCAACTCCTTGGCTTTGAGGTGCGTAAGATGTCACCTGTAAAATTGTCGGGACTTGTTGAAAGCCAGTGAAGTTTGATAGCAACGGGCTTTGATTAAGTTGGAATTTCAAAGAGCTTGTCACCGGGATTATATGTTTTCAAATATCAAAGATGGGAGCCCCGGAAGCGCATCAAAGAAGCCCTTTCACAATATGCAGCCGAGCAGCCTGGGGCTTCGGACCCGTCATCTGTACCGTCCATAAAAGTTGCTAACGTCACGTTTTGACCAGATTTTCAAAAACTCTATGTGAAGTACATATGGAGGAGCTTTTTGATGGTGGGAGGCACGTTCGAATTCTGGGAATTGAGATCTGAGGAAGCCGGCAAAGTGGCAATATTGACGAGAGCAGCCGTAGGGCAGCTCGGATATCGAATCCGTCACTTGTAACATCCGCGAAAGCTGCTTACGTCACTCATCGACGATATCGTAAATTGGCAAGGTGAAGCAAGATTTCAACAGCTTTCTAATGGTGGGCGCGACGTTAAAACCTCTATAGGGTGGACCCCGACAAAGTGACGCTCTCAAAGAGAGCAACTGCGGGGCCTGGAGCGTACAACCCGTCACGTGTAAAGTCCATGGAAGCTGCTTATGTCACGACCAAACAGAGTTTCGAAACAACCAAGCTAAGAAGAACTCGATTAATTCTTAAATGGTATGCGGCACGTTTAAATTTTCAACGAACGGTGCTTTGGGAACCCCGACAATGGCACTGCCGTAGAGAGCGGCTGCGAGGCCTGGGGCGCGGAACCCGTCAGTGGTAACGTCCGCAAAAGCTGCTGAAGTCACGCTTACACAAAGTTGAAACGACCATATTGAGAAGAAATCGATAAGCTTCCTAAAGGTGGGCGGCACGTTCAAATCTCCAAAGGACGGAGCGTTGGGGAACCGAACAAAGTGACACTGTCAAAGAGAGCGGCCGCGGGGCCTTGGGCGCGGAGCCCGTCACCTGTAACGTCCGCAAAAGCTGCTAACGTGGCGTTTGAACAGAGTGTCGACTTGGCCAAGTTCAAAGGAATTCAAATATGTTGTAAATGGTGGGCGGCACGTTCCAATAATAAAAGGATGGAGCCCTAAGGAACACGAGAAAGTGGCATTGTCGAAGAAATTATGGCACGGGGCTTATGGCGCAAAACTCGCCACCTGCAGGCTGCAATATCTACGAAGTTGATACAGTGAAGTACAATCTGATAAGCCCTTCAATGGTGGGCGGCACGCTCAAATCAATAAAGAATGGAGCCCGGGGGAACCTGATAAAGCGACTTGTGAAAGAGACCAAGGAGCTTTCCAAAGGTGTATTGCACGAAGTTTAAATCTTCAAAGACCCGAGCAGGGAGCAACCCGACATAGTGATCTTGTCACTGAAAGCAGCATGCGGCTTGGGGTGCATACACGTCGTCATTTGTGACGCCGTTCGATCTTGCGAACGTTCTTACAGCTTGCAACGTCAAAAGCACTGAGCTAGCAAATATCAAAGTTCATGCCCTTTAAGTGTAACCAATCAACAACTCACCTTTGGAGCTTTGGAATTGAACATGTTCCACTACCGCAAAGAATGCGACCTTTTGATCCCTGCAACATCAGCTCCTTGTTCCGTTCGTATCTCGCATTGGTCCTGCGGTCATTGGTCATGCCAGCAATCTGCGCGTTTTGGAAGCCAAGAGCGGCGTATTGGATCCCTTGGGCGAGCTCAGCAGCGTTCTCTACTTCGTGCGTTGCACAAAGTGACTCATCAAGCACGTGGAGGTTTCCTTTTAAAACCGTCTGCCTCCTCTCTTATTTGAGAACTCTGCCTAACTGAAGAGCATCAATTAAACGTTGACAGATTGACAGACTTTTTTACGCCTTGCTCCTTTGCAAATTTCGAGAGAGGCATGCTTTTCTTACAAATGAGGCGATTGAAAGCCGATTTTTCTAGGAGCATGGCCGTTATATCAAGGTACAGTTGCAGGATCCTGTTCGAGAGTGAGGTCGGGTACTATGAAAACGAGTACAAGCACTTAGTGATAGTTCCTTGACGTCACAGTGTGTCTTGCCACAAAGCGGCAGCTTTACCTCGTTAGTGCGGGCATAAATTTAAGCCGCATACGATGCGGGATCCCGTTGCAAATGATGCCTGAATCGGTGTCTGCATCCTTCCATTCCCCGGCAGAGTCGATTTCAAGGTCGTCCAGCTGATTCTCCGAGTCCCCTTGAGCTCGCCAGAATGCAAGTAGCTCGTCGCATTTGCAAGCTCCCGAATTTTAGCGACCTGCGGCCCTCAACCTTGATCAAAGCTCATTGTCCCCAATGCTTTCACCCAGTTGATCAACACACTGAAGAAATGCAGCTTGGCAAGTGTCGCACCCATGCGCCTTTTTAGTTCTCAATGCAGATACTTTTCGGATTCCGGTTTGGTTTTCGCAAGAAGAGCCCACCGCCGTCAAGCGCAAGCGTGCTATGCTTTTTCCAAAGAGAACATCATCCAGCTCGTTCATGGATTACCTGTCGGATTCTCGGCACATGCTCGGGAGCACAATAGACATGCATGCCTTGACCATTCTAGTCAGCAGCATTAAGTACGAAAGTTTCCGATGTTAAGTTTAACGCGCTACCAATTGGGCGCGCAATTACCGACGGGTCATAAACAGATGCCCTCGGCTCCACTTTTTGTAAAAAATCATGGGCCGTATACCACTCGGCTCTTCGATGCGCAAGGATAGCCCAGTGGTACGGCCCATGATATTTAACATCCGATACTAACAATTCGCAATGAGATCCACAGTTAATGCGGCCCATCGCCAGCCGTTGATCGGGCCTGATGAAGGTCTGATGGCAGCTGATGCTTTTAAAGAGCCCAAGTTTGTGGCGCCCCATCACTTGGCAATCTAGGAGCAATTGTGCGTTCTATTATCTTCCCCACCACCGCAAAAGAGAATGATGATGCTGATACAATCGATTTTGATGAAAGTTACCAGCTCTATAAAGTAAGCTTTGCTCGCGTGTTGAATTTCCACCTCGGACAAAAATTTGCACGGCATTGAGTAGATTGCCGGCGGCGGCTGGGAGAAAAAAAGCGCCATTCAAATGCACTGCTATTAGAAATGAATATCCATTGCAAGACGAGATGTCAATGTAAGTACGAACCGTGATGTGTGTTGAGGCTAAGGCTGGTTGACGGCCAAAATTGTGGACATTAAAAACAAAAGAATAATTACTGGAGCTCAAGATTAGAAAAAGTGAGAGCTGTGACACATTAAGATGAAAGAAGTTGATGACTCGGCAATTTAAGAGAGAAGAGATAAAGGGCTTAGCAGATTAGAATAAAAAGAATTGAGTGCTTGATGGATTAAGATATGAGGAGCTGAGTGCTTTGCAGAATAAGATAAAGAAGTCGAGTGCTTGATGGATTTAGATGAAAGGGATTGTGTGCTTGACAGATTAAGACCAAATAGCCCAAGTAGTTGGCAGAGTAAGACCAAACGGATTTGGAAGAACTTGGGAGATTCAGAGCTGGGAAAGGTAGATGCAAGAGTTTAGGACCGGATTTGTGTGGACCGTTCGATGGTAGTTGGTTTGCAGTGAGTGAGGCTAGGCCGTCGATTATACTATCCACGTATCTAAGGGTTATGGTAGACTTGGACTAGGTTGAAGTAGACCGAGCTACTGGATTGGATTTGACTTCAACCATTGACATGTCATTGATATTCATACGAAGAGATGCTTGTTCGAAGTTAGGACGCTCCTTGTGTGAAGGCGCTTGTGTGTGAGGGTGGTTGCATCCCTCGTAGGCTCCAAATATGAGCGTGTGAATTCAACAATGAGGTCACGAGTCCCGTACTTAAACCAAGCGCGCTACCAACTAGACTATACTCGTAATGAAAGCAAGCGCCTTAGAGCGCCTTTCAAATCAAGCACAACTACTAGGAAGGAGTGACCAATACAGTCAATGGTCCCCGCAATGGTCCGAGTCATGAATCCGTAGCTAGGTCTACTCTAGCCTTGGTCGAGTCCAATTTTAGCTCCATGTGAGTCAACTCAGTCATCAACGGCCTAGCCCCCAAGATTCCACAAAGATGCCTATCCGACGGTCCACAATAGCCTAAGGGGTAACTATCACTAGTGGGGGTAACTGCCGGTGGGGTAATTGCCAATGGAGTAATTGCCTGTGGGGTAAATGCGAGGGAGGTTATTACCACTCTATCAAACTTAATGAAGCGATTGTGAAACCATCTACGATCTTAGGGCGTACTCACATAATAGTAGTCCTAGCTAAATTCAATAACTCGCGAGTGTTATGCTAACCTCCCGGCACATTCCTCTGGAGTGGACTAGGCTTCCAGCCGGCTTTCCACCTTCCAGAGTAAGTCCCGCTGTAGTTAACCCGCCTAGACCATTTTGCCCGCAGCCGCTAACACTGGAATTCGAATCTTGGACCATCCGATCCCACATTTTGTTGTAAGTACGGACCGTGACGTCACGAGTCCCGTGCTGAAACCAAGCGCGCTAGCGATTGGACTATATTCGCGACAGTGTCTAATTCAAGTCCAAATTGCGTACGTAGCCAGGTAGCTAGCTTCTATGGAGTCTCCTGGATGATCCACTCTTTGTCTAGGTTATCCCCTTTTCGATCTGACGGCCTAGCTTCAACCACTCAAACAACTGTTATCGGACGATCCGCACGACTCGATTATTAATCCGGTCTAAATCTCGTCTAAATCTTGTGCGATTTTGATCGCGGTGTTCTTAGTCATCGATCCGTTTACATTGATCCTACTTCAATATTTGTTTGCGAAACCTTGAACTCCATGGTAAATGTCCATTGCTTTCAATGTCAACCACCGTTAAGCTTCCGGCTTATAGCACATCAAGTTCAATCGCGATTGTGTTGACACCTCAATCTCGCAAGCGTTAAAGACTAATCATGACCCAATAAAGTCTTAGTTTCATTCCGATTGAGACCTAACCTCGACCTCGATCTCCCTCGACCTCGAATCTAATCTCGGTCCCATTAGAATAACTAAAAGACCCCTTACTTTTAACAGTCCTCCACCCACTAAGTATCCTACTCAATTTCCTTCTTCTTCCACACCAAAAGGATTTCCCCCGTGTGAACGCCTTGGTGAATTTGTCAGCCTTCACGTTCTCCGTCCTATATATGCTGATTTGGCGTCCTTCTTTGCCGCCCTCTCCGACGCGGATTGATGGATCATATTAATGTGCTTCGATCGTTGTGAAGCAATTGGATGCTTGGAGGAGCTTTATTGCCCCTTGTTGTCGCTATACTTCTAGACCGTTTCAGGTTTAACCCGAGATCCACGCTGCGGTTTTTGAATCACAACGCCTCTTTAGCGGCTTATCTTGCGCTTATATATTTCGCCCGCACCGTCGATGAGGTAACCATCAATTGAAGACGGACCGACCAGCTCTGCGCTCCTTCCAACATAAGGACGACGTGACTCGTTGATAAACGCCTTGTATCGACGACGCACAGTCAGCATCACGAAATGTCTCTAAAACCTTGGCGCTCTCTCCAAAAAATATGTTGAAATCATCCACCCATGCTTGTCACAAGCTAGGGTCTAACCACCCTCACACATAAGCGCCTTCACAAAGGAGGGTCTTTCTCCCTTCAAGCATCTCTTAGAATGAATATCATCGCATGACAATAGTCCAAAGTCACTATGCGTAGCTAGTGTCACCCGTAGCTAGGTGTACTCTAGCCTAGGTCGGGCCAACTTCCACGCACTGGTCGTTTCAAGTATATGGATTCCTTTCCATCAACTGGTCACCCTATCACTCACAATGCGGCCTATATTCCACTCGGATTTGTAATCGGGGCACTATACTACTAGTTTTCGGTAGTACCGTACCATCGTAGTCGGGGTGCTATACTACTCGAGTTGACTCACATCTAACGATCCACAATCCGAGTCAAACGCAATCCGACAGTCGATACTCAACGATGCAAACTTCGATTTCTACGGTCGATATTACACGACACACACCGCAATTATACGGCTCAAATCTATCGAGCCTAACGCAACGATTTGGCCGTCAATCAACTCCGTTTCTCAAGAAATTACCACGGTTTCCGCGCTTCCTTGTCAAGTAGCGCATCAGCCTAGCGCCGTCGCCCAACATTGCGCGCTTGTGTAAAGCGTTATTGCCCATTGAGCAATGTTTGGCAAGGTGCACAAGTCAAGTAAAGCAAATTTCTAAATGAGCTCGCTTTGAGGAAACATTGTCGCGTCAAGCCGATTGCCGCCCTCGTAAATCGAAGACAACCGAGCGCAGTCGGTGCGCCCGCCAACCCATGCCGTCCAGGTGATCCACCCCTTGGCTTCTTCTGATGCGCATCCCCCGATTGCGCAATAGCTCCACACCTAAGAAGTATGTCGCTTCTAGCAATTCGCGAACGTCAAGCCATTCCGCCAAGTGCGCTTTCACCTTCACAATCCGCTACGACTTCACGAGCTGTCAAAAACAATTGCAAAGATTACTCCAGTACTTTTTCATTTCGAGCATATTGGGTTGCGCATGGTCTTCCCAAAGATTATCAACGCGACATGTGGCATCACTACAAGTGATCAATTTGCAGATTCGAAATATACCGTATGGTGATGACTCGGAAGGGCTCCGTCGAAGATCGTTGGGCGCTACAGGCACAACTTTTGACTTCGCTCCATGTTGGTTTCTCTTTAGGACAAAGGCGTTTTTTAGAAGAAGAAGAAGAAGCCAAGTTCCTGAGTGACAAGACTTTAGAGCTCTGGCGCTTTTACACCAATATTTGAAAGCAAGCACAATGCCTTCTACAAACCCGTAGAAGAGAATTTCTAAGATCTTTGGGTCCATCCAAATAGGGCTGTCCAACTATGGGGTAGATTGCCATGCAAAGGAGGACTCCGCATGAGGTGATTTGGTAGGTTTTGTGTGTATAAAGGATACTTTTCTTTCACACAGAAATACCGAGGTGCTCAGGTGATACCGTGGTATCCGTCCAAGTTTCGTAGGTGTTGTCTTGGAGCTAGCACAATATTTCTACCCCTCGTGACCTCCGGCCGCCCGTTTTGAAACCTTCGGGAGATTGATCGAAAACCAATTACGGACCGGCGGACGAGGTAACATTTGGGCCGTATTGGGGAGTTCGGACCATACCTAGAGGTACCGAAGTCATGTCTCGTGTCGGCGCAACCCGTGCAAGGTGCGCTTGAGGTGCCAAACCACGTTAGGCCCGCCTTGCTCGTACCGGCCGGCTGCTGCATTTCAAGTCCTTCCTGGAGCTCGCCTTAAAGGAACGCCGTATTCACGTCTAATTTGGTGCAACTTCAAGTCGCCCTGTGCGACCTGTCACCGCTAAAAGCGCCCGTAAGATGATATGATTGCTCACGGGGGCATCAACCTCTTCGAAGTCAACCTTCTGCTTCTGCAAGTAACATTCGCCTTAAAACAGTATTTGCACTACTTCACGTTCCTAAGCGCATCCGCTTAATTTTGTAAACCTACTACATAGGGAACGGACACACCCCCTTCAGATCTTTTATAATTTCCGACGTTCCGTTCTTCAAGAAGGATTGCATGGCACCGACGGCGTCTTGACTTATTTACGGCTCTGGTTGCTCTCACGGTCACTTAGGTTGCTCTTCCCTTCTCGCCGATACATTTGTTTTTCTCCATGGCGCCCGCCTCTTGCGTGATGTGTATCTTCTCTTTTTGAGCGCCATCCTCTTCAAGATAATCCTCGCTCCCGATGTGAGCCTCCGGCCTCGTAGGAGGAGCCCCTACACCGACCTGAGTGTCGGCTCCAATGTAGGGTAGCCCCTACATCCATCCAAGATGGGGGGCTCACACGACTAGGGCCGCGAGCATTAAACCCCCTTCTCCTTCTCCGGATTGGAGCCAAACTCAACGATCACGGACACCCAAGCTCATACATGACGTCGCGCTTATTGACAACCTACCATCCCGCTCTCGGAGCATCCGCTACGATTTGGAGTTTGGCTCCGAGCCCAACACCCCCTTGTGTCTCTCACCGACTCCATCTTCTTACGGTTAATTTTGAGCACGTGGAAGTAGGCGCGCGCCCCAAACACCCGCGAGTGGCTATTGGTTCCGTTTCTCTCTGTCAAATAGCTCCCACGGGGTTTTTGCCGTGCACCCTCACGGGAATCCGGTTTTGAGTGCAGTTGTTCGTAAGCATCGTTTCCGCCCACAAATTCGATCCCAAATCCGCGTCCTTTATCAAAGCCTCTTAGAATTCGGTGATTATGGTCAGCCGGATTACTATGTGATTAGGGTTCGACCAGTGTAAGATTTGGATCTGTGAGCGCCGGCGTGCGTGCACGGCGGTTGGACGGTTAAACCGTTGGGCGGTTCGGAGGTTAGGCGGTTGAGAGCGGCCGTCCGTCCTCGCCGTAGATGAGGATGATAATGGCCAAGATTGAGTGTGACTATGAGCTAGGCTAGTGAGCCTGGTAGTGTGTGACTTAAGCTAGTAAGCCTAGTAGGCTAGTGCGCCTAGTGAAACGGAAGGGACCCGTGAGACAAGAGTGGAGAGAAACATTATTGTGATACATCATTCTAAGAGAAGTTTGTGGAGAAGGAAGCCGCTTGTGAGGCGCTTCGTGTGTTCCTCTTAAGATGCATGGCAGCCGTCAATGAGTGATGAGCATGGGTGCCGGGCAACACGATAAGACCCGATGACGAGTAACTCAACTACACTACGAGTCCCTACCACGACTTTCAACAAAGCCCACCCCCTTCTACCGTTCGGCCAAACCTTTTTCTTTGAAAAAGTGCCCTGCCGGGGTCCGTTGCATCGTCTCTCTCTTCCCGAAGAGGGCCATCGCTCCGATGTTGGCATACTCTTCGCCCCGATCGGTTTGCACCGCCTTGACTTTCTTCCCATGTTGCAACTCCAATCGGATGAAGACGCGCTCCGCGAACACTGAACTGTCGCTTTTCCGCCGAGAGCTTGCTATAGACGTCCAGAAAAGTGGCCAAGCACCTACTCTACCTCTTTGAGGTCAACAGCATAGGCCTGCACACGTCCATGGGCACAAGCTCGAGGGGTTCTGTCCTCTGTCCTCTTTGGGGTACGACATTTGGGGTAAGACATTTTGCGTAATAGCTTCGAAATCTGCTTCTCAAATATGCAAGGCTTGCACACTGGAGTCTCATTCTCCTAAAACGCCTCCGTCATACCTCGGACCAACCCCGAGCCCTCGAGACCATCGTGGGCAAACTCTCATAGCCAGCTCTCCGTGTTGCAACGACGATAGTAAAGAAGCAGCTGTTTTCGCTTGTATCCATACATATTAAGGGATAGTGAAGAAGGATACTCGATAATCTCAACAGCGTTGAAGACAAATACCCTTATTCTCAACACTTACACCCGTTCGAGGAAGAAATGAAGAAACTCGTTTTAGGCTGAGGGGGCCAAGAAGATTGTACTTCACAGCAAAAGCAAGCTCGGAGGGCTTGATGGACATTTTCAAACGTGCAAGCGGACATATCCGCAATGTCCAGAAGCATTAGTGCAAAATACAAAATTTCGACGCCAGATGAGACTCCGAATTTTAATTACCGATATTGACTCAGCTTATATAAGTTTTTTGAAGGCCCAGGTCGAAGAGCGCCTGAAGTTCTTTTTTGTTTACCAATTACTGTCCCATAAGCGCCTACAACCATGTCGCTGAAGATGGTTGAGCACGGCAATTGGACGATTAAGAACGATGCGGCAATGATCGAGGACCTGAACAAACGAAAACATTTCGCTGATCACTCCCAGTTGCCGACTCCTGAGGAGACTTTTGACGAGCTAACGCGGATACAACGTAGTTTACCATGCAATATTCACGCTACAACCATCACTACTATGGCTATTGCAAAAGAGGATATTGATAAACGACGCTTTGAGGCCACGACGGTCTCTACAATTGGATTGTCATGCTTTTCGGGCTGAAAACGCTTTTGCCCTCTTTCAGAGGCTGATGGGCGCTACAATAAGTGCGCATTGCGACTTTTGCCGCCGCAGGTCACTTGTGAGCTTGTGATACATTCGCGCCCGTTATGAGCGGCTGGACGCAAAGCGATAAAATGCCTTTCAAAGGAGATGGGGTTGGCCGTTCGCAACAGTGCCCTTCCTTACCACTTTATCGTTGTTAGCAAAACAGGGCCGATTGGCAGGAAGGTGGAAGCCGTTATACGGTCTCGGATTGCACCCTTGGATTCTCTTGTTCAAGACGGCGTTGTCTAGAACTGGGTTTGACGAGAAGAAAGTCTTTGCAAAGCTTTTAATATCAAGTTGACTCTTTGCGCCCATCTTGAAACTCTTTGACGTCGCCAAACCTTTGATCTGTGCACTGATTGAAATAGCACTAGGCTAACCGCTGGTCTTGCATAGCGTGATGAAGAAGGGAAAGAGTACGTGGTCGCACACGCGTCACGTTGCAACAATCGAGGGAAAGAATTTGCTCTAGCTACCATAAAGAGCGCTTCGCTGCCGTCTAAGACAGCTACTTCTGCGTGTACCTCTATCGAGGGCAGTTCACGCAAATCAAAAACCACGAGCCGTTGCAATGTTTGACGCTAACATCAAACTAAGGAACATGCACGTTCGCAGCGCAAACATCCTGCAGGAGTACGATTTGACAGTTGTGCATCGCACTGGAGTGACGAATCGGATGCAGATGGACCTTTGGTTTGCTTTGGAAACTTGCTTTTATAGGATGATGACTGGACAGATGCTCGAATGAAATTGAAACTGGATTTGTTTTGTGTTCACCGGTCATCTATTGTGGTGCCCAGCACTCATGCTCAAACCATCCATGCACCGTAAGAGGAACACAAAAGCGCCTTACAAGCGGCTTTCTTACTCTCTTCAACTCTTCTCAGAATGATATATGGCAATAGCATTTCTCCCGACTATTGTCCCACGGATCTCTGCTACCACTAGGCTCACTAGCCTACTAGGCTCACTAGCCTAAGTCACACTACTAGGCTCACTTGCCTAGTTCATACTCATATCCATCTGTGCATGTGCTATACAATTTCTCATCTAGGGCTTACAATGACAGTCCTCTCAACCGCCTATTGTCCTTGCACGCACGCCGCCATTCACCAAATCGAAACTCTAAGTCGGTCCAAACTCTAATGTAGATTATTCGGCTGACCATGATCACCAAATTCTAACACTCCCACTCATCCGAATTACTTTAGCTCTCAAACCCGTCTTCATGTTCCTCAAGCGTGCCGCTTTCTTCTTTTTTGGCGTCACCCACGCGCCTTCACCCTCGGTACTCTCGCTCTCTTGCTTTGCCCTTCGCTAACGACTGCATTTCGCTCCGTGATCCGGCTTTTCAGCTTCCGCGGCTTCCGTTGTTGCTCTCACTAGTGCCCGATACCACTCGGCGACACCACATGTTTCTAGCATCGTGGCGCTCCATCTCCGATTGTTCCACCTCTGAAATCACTATCGGATTGCTCGCGCCGAATTCACTCATACCCCCGCGCTCAAGTTATAATACGTGCCCGTGCACGTCATTTTTCGGATCTTGCGCGTCAACACCTTTCGCGGTCTTATCCAACTGCTTGGTGCTCTCAATTGCGTCTTTCGATTCCTCAAGGTCGACCTCCACGACCTTCAACCTCTCTTCCACCACGCTTTCCGCTCTCACCGACCTCTTTGCCGCGGTGGTCACTAGGTTCTTCTTGACCGGTCCCCTCGCGAAGATGCTCTGTCCCTTTCCACACTCCCGATCTCCTACAGCCCTCCACGCTTGGCTGCTTGCATTCGCACCAAGCCGTCCATCAGGACTTGCGCGGTTTTCCCATGGAGCACCCTATAGCCCGCCCCTACGTTCGTCGCTCTCGTTAGAGCAAGAAAACTCGACAGTGCCCTCGAAGCGGCTCGGACCATCCTCAAGATTCTCGTGCGTGAACCGCTCGGGGTCTTACACCGTGGCTCAACCTCTCCAATCCCCACTACATTTAGGACTCGCCACAAATCCCCATGATCTCCACCTCACGCACAAGCTTCCTATAGCTCGTGAACTGGCTTCAATCAGCCAGGACGTGCTAGGTGCTGCCGGACTCGACTATTCACACCCTTTTCTGCACATCCTCGTTGTCGGCCCATGCTGTGAAGGGTGCTCCTACAAACCCTTGTATCTTTACTCCTCCTCTTGCGCCCGTAGGCTGCCGGCACACCACTTCCATGTGCCCCTTCCAACCACACTTAGGACACTGCGCATCGCGCAACCCGCACGACGCCCTCTCCCTTGAGCTCGAGGGCTTCCGGGCCTTGCTCTTTGCCTGCAGCGCTTGCTTCCGCTGCATGAGCTTAGGTTGAACCGTGTCTAGGCTCAACTTATCAACCCCGGCTTCTGGGATCACTCGTAGGATCTATACCCCTTTGGCAGCCCCGGCAATGCATGCACAACCAACTGCAAATCACACACCGTGTGGCCCGTTGCCTCAAAGTCTATGTTGAAACGAAACTCCTCAAGATACTTCGCAATGCTCTTCTTTAATTTCTCCAAGCATCATGGTGGTCAGTGTATCCATGAATTGACCTATCACTACATTGCTCGTCTTCTCAAAGTCCGCTTCAGCTTCTCTCATATCCACTTCTGCAGGAAGCTCTCCCAAGCAGCTTCAGAACGGCATCTTGAGTAGGCAAGATCATCAGCGCCTTTGCCCAACGCTTTCCTCCCATCCACAGACTCCAGTTGCTCAATGTCTCAAAAAGGCCCTTGTACTCCATAAACGCCTGAAGTTTGGCCTTTATATCAACCAATTCACTCCCTCCGTTTGCGAGATTGAGATGTTTTTAATGCCCGCATTCCTTCCTACACAAAATAAGCGCTTACATCAGACGGTTGCCTTCGTCTTTATGGATTTTGAGCATAAATCCGTGGTAGTGGGCCCATAATCTGTTGAAATTCGGCTAGGATTGTCTGGTTCTCACTCGCCATCGGGTCTTATCGTGGTGCCCGGCACTCAAGCTCATCAGTTATTGATGGTAGCCATGCATCCTAAAAAAAACATATGAGGCGCCTCACAAGCGGCTTCGTTCTCTCCCACAAACTTCTTTTAGAATGATGTATGTCAATAGTATTTCTCCCCCCAATTGTCTCACGGATCTTTCCACTGGGCTCATTAGCCTACTAGGCTCACTAGCTAAAGTCACAGACCACTGGGCTGACTAGCCTAGATCACACTCACACTCTAACTGTGCCATGCCATTTCTCATCTACGGTTCATATCGACCGTCCTCTCCACCGCCTAACCTCCCGGGCCTTGCACGCACGTCGGCGTTCACTGGATTGACACCCTAAGGAAGGAATCTTCTCGAATAAGTACTTCTGCTTTAGGTCCCTCTTCATCCCCTACCGTGGCTTTCAGATTACTTAACGATTTTGGGTGCTTCTCCGTCCTTTTGAGGTGCTTCCTTGCTCGGTTCTGCGGTCAAGTTGGCGTGGTTGTACTTTTCGTCCGCACGCTCACATGCAAGGAGTACCTCTGAACAACCGCTTAGGGTGTCCCTATGCCTTCCACAATCTTTTTTTATTCTGCTCTGCTCTCTTGTACCGTTTTCAAAACCACCCACTTTTGTCGTTCTTTAAAAATTTGCGTGCAATGGGGCCGATCGGTTGCGGGCACGTGCGCGTTGGCAGGCGCGAGCGCGAGCGCAAGCGCAGCTGCATGCTACTATGCCGCCTTCGTTGAACCTCTATAGGGTCGGAGTCTAGCTAACAACGGCCCGTTGTCCCTCTCCGCCTCGTGACGAATCAGGCTCCTCTCGTTAGTCTCTCAAAGGGGCCTGGTATGCCTTGGAGTCGGCTCATACCCGATGAACCGTCCGCTTACCAGATCCAATTTTCGCCTCCTTTACTTTGAAACACCGCATGTGCCCCACGTCTGGGTTCTTGCCATGGAACGCCGCTTACGGAGTCCTCGGACCGTGTGCCTTCACTGCGGTCCAGTTCCGCGTGTAGTTGGCCGTCATCACGGCCTTTCGCCCACATCGTTTTGGGCAAAATCAAGTCCTCGAGCATCGCCCAAACTTTTCCTCTACTTGTCGATTGACCCGCTCTGCCGACCATTCCAGCTCGGCCGTACATGGGCGATTTCTTAGTGCTTTTTCCCACTTTTACTAAACACGTCCGCACCGACTTTAGCTTCTTCTCGGTTGTAATTCTAAAATGTTGACCACAATGTTCGATCAAAAATAAGATGTCGCAACATGTGTTACAAACTTGATTAGTTGTATGGATTTTAGCATTTTGTTAGTATTCAAATCTAATATGTTGCTCGCAAGAGCTTGTTGTACAACAAAGCAAAACCCCGATTGAGATATTTTCCTTGATCTTATTGTCTAAGTCAACGTCCTTGTAATACGTCGATCTACCTATTGATCCAGGCACCTTTCAAAAAGTCGGGTTTGTTTCTCATGAGGAAATCATTCACACATGCTTGTCACAAGCTAGGGTCTAACCACCCTCACACATAAGCGCCTTTCTCCTTTCAAGCATCTCTTAGAATGAATATCATCACATGAGATTAGTCCAAAGTTATTCCAATCCCGTAGTTTAATGTGCTCTAGCCTAGGTCGGGTCTACTTATATAATCCATAGTCAATTTAACTATATGGACTCCCATCACAAAACACCACCCCCCCGGTTTCCACTTGGAATGTATATGAGTTTCTAGCGTACGGAAACCCGACATGTTCTCGTTTTCCATGCGGGTTTCGAGCGGTCAGTAACCGTGGCGAAAGCAGAGCTTTTTTGCAGCCTAGGAAATACTCATTGAAGTATCTTGGGCTTCTTTCTTGGCAGGCGATGACAAGCGACCCGCGCCGAAACGTGCTGTCCGCCGTCAAGCTCAACTTGAGGCTTCCGTGGCTGAAGCATATCAGCAACCCGAGCTCGGATCCCACTGACGGGCATTCGTCATCGAACGCGCGCGAGCTGCTGAGCGAACAACTGGAGCTGAGGCACCTTGCCGGACAACTGCGCAAGTTTCTGGGCAACGGCTACGACCGGATCTCGAAGCGCGTGGTGGGTCGTTTCAACTTCGACAAGCATTTCCTGATGCATCTCTTGAATCGTACGTATCCTCGTTAGTGTGACCCTTCTTGCTCCTCCGCTGATTTTCGACGTTCAGTTCTGAAACTGCCACGCACTGGACTTTGGGTCGACCAGGGCTTTCGTGGGTTGTTCAGGGAACTCTAACTCGGTGATATCTAATGTAATAGCCTGCGATGTGCTTCTCAGTAGTGGCAGCTGATTCTTGACGCGCCTGTAACGGCTGTGCATAACACTAATGCAACAGCTTTTCAATATTCCTCGCAGGTGCCTGTCCACAGCACCCTCGCCCTGCCGACCGGTCGGCGACAGCGACCGCTTCGGCCCCGCCCCATGTACGCCAGGGCCGTTTCGAGCTTCCACGGACGGCCTTGGTACAGCAACATCGCGCTCCAACGAGAGGCCGAGGGACAAGGCCCGGTCGACCTCCACGCCCAGTGTGCGGCTCTTCCTGAGCTGCACCGTGGAGGGGCTTGCACCCGGGCAGCAGCGGCGCCACGAGATGGCGCTGGTGCGCTACTACAAGAAGCTGCCCGCCATCGACAAGCTCACCAAGTGCGTGCAGCTAAAGTGGGAGGGCATGGCGCGCGGCGGCGAGAACAAGCTGGTCGACACCGCGAACGTGCTCCGCGCCGTGCATGTCGTGCCACGCAACGACCTGCCCGAGATCTTCTTCGTCAACCGGTTCCTCTTCCAGTACACATCCTGGTGAGGCCGTCTATTTTTGCAAGATATGAACGGGACCATTTTGAACAGGCGGGGACTTCAATTTGTACGACGCCTTGAAGACGGGGCAGGATTGTAAACTCACTTTAGGGGGCTTCGGTCTTAAAACCTGGTCCGTCTCAAGCTCGGCCACCCTCTTCAAAAGGAGTGTACTTGGCTGAAGTACGTTCAACAGCAAAGGCTTGGCCCATATGTCAATCTATTGTTCTCCTGCCATGTGGAACGTAGAATTACTGTCCGATGATGCTCTTTTTCAAACCCGTCCAAGTTGCTGAAAAGAGAGGATTTTCCGCGACCAGGTCTCCGATGCAACATTGTGAGAGTAAAAAGCCCAGTTGCCACCTTGGGTGAAGTCGTACGAACAGGACAGTCTATACGCTATCCTCCTTGGAGGTTCAGACACGGAAATTAAAACTCATTTCTGTGGCTGCAGATGTACAACGTGTTGCGAACTTGTACAACGTGTTGCGCCTCAGTTGCCGTCGTCAGCAAGTTTTGACGTTACCAAGCATGCCATCAAGTTCGAGTGTATGCCCGCACAGGTAGGGCCCTCTCACAAACGTTCCTTCAAGTGCATCTCGCATCTGCTTCTCTTTGCGGCTTCAGACTTGTTGAAGTGCAGAAAGCCTGATGAGGCGTATCTCAATCCATTAATCAACTTAAGCGCGTAGTCGGTTCGATCCCCCCTTCGGTTCATCAGAGAGTAATTCGGTTTATGTGCTGAGTTGTCTGCTTCATTTGACAAGAGAGTGCAACCCAGTTCTCGATGCGACTACCCTGCAGCCATGCCATCGTTTCTTGCTGAGCGGATCCGGTTGCAGACGTCATATCAAGGCCTTCCCCAAGGCCTTTGGGCAGCAAACATTAGGGCCGTCTCTTTCTGTTGATGCCTCGTGCAACAAATTGAAATTGACGTTCCGAGTACTGGCCCACACGTTGGCCGTGCTTGCTGAAATAGTAAGAGTTCTATTACTGTTTAATGGTTCCAAAAAAGAGTGTTTAAAATGTTGCAAGTGGGGCCACGTGGCTGCTAAAAGCACCCGCCCGTCGTCATCGAGGGTCTTAGTAGGAGAGCAATTTGGATTACGATAAAATGATAAAGCCGCGTATCGCCCTCCACCTGCATCATGATGTGAATCCTGGCTGACGTCAATCACGTGCTGAATCTTCTGTGTGCTGACATCACTATCGCGCTGCAGGAGGCTCTGACCAGTGGGTACCTGGGCCCTTGGAAGGCCGCCCTGAAGCGGTTCCAACAGCTCCGAGGGAGCGCCACGTGGTAGGCCCGAATTTGTGCGCCACTCGCTCGCGGTCCTGGTTGGCGAACTGGATGTGCTCGTGACGGGCAACCAATCGGTGCTCTACAACATCTTCAACTCACCCACGTTGCCGCACTCGCAAATATCGTCTTAAGTGAGGGTCTGCTGACGTCACACCGTTCTTGCTGGCGTTAGTCTGAGGGTCTGAGATAACTTTACTTCTGAGAGCTACGGGTTTTGAAAAGTTGTTGACTTGAGAAGCTCGACTGAGCCACCTGCCGCACTTGCGGCTGATTGTTTTAGGTGAGATTGTGCTGACGTACAGTGTATCGCGGGCGTCTGTTCGAGGTCTGGTTCACGGGTCATTAGAGGGTTGCCGACGTAAGACTGCTCTACAGAAGATCTTCGACTGGCCCATGCTGAAACACTCGCTGTCCTAGGGAAAATTGTTGACGTCACACCGTCATTGCTGACGTCATTCTAAGGTCTCCGACACGCGGCTTTCAGAAATTTTTGACGTTAGATTGGCTATTTCGTATGAGGCATGTTGGCGGGCTGAGAGACACCTCTCAAAAGTTACATCTGGATGCTCAAAGTTGTGATGATTGGAACCGGTTATTTGTATTCGAAACCACTTCAGAACAGACATGAATTAAAGTGGCAGTCACGTTTCGATCCGCGCTTCTGGTGGGGATCAACTAGCATGGTGGCGTTCATTGCGCAGCATGCGCGACACAAAAGCCACTCCGATGGTCACAAAGGCTCGGAGTCCTTTGCCTTCCTTTTGATAGTGATTGGAACTCATGTCGAATTCTTGATTCCAGGGACAATTGTTCGCGCAACCACTCACGGACATCACACGGCAGGGCTGGAGCTCGGGAGCGGCGGCTGCGTGCACGCGTGCACGTACGCTTCTGTGCGGTGGCGCAGCGTTGCCTGCGTAACTCGCCGCCCTTCGTCACTCTTCGTCCTCAACCTGGCGAGTTGCGCTTGTTCCCTAACTGACCCGCATATGGCCCGCGGAGGAAATATCAAAGGTGGACTGACACGTGGCACTTTGCTGGACGCGTAAATATCTCTTTGCACTTGCTTCGTTCATCTTTCAACGTTTGGACACGTTAGGCCGGGTCGTCAACGATTATGTGGGCAAAGTTCCACGATCGTTAGAATCATGCACTTTCATCAAATTGACTTGGTGGAACCGATCATTGTCCCTTCGGCTTTCCTCGCTGAGGCCCGCAGCAGTTGCTACATACCTGCAGACCACAAGAACGACAAATTCTTGTCTTGCGTCTACTTCTCTTCGCGGCCATGGAGTCGCTTGAGTGCAGAAGGTCTTGATGTACTTGAAGGCGTGCATCCCGAAAGCACTGCCGTCAAGACAAGGGCCTTTATTTTGTGGTTTCTAAGTACGCGAGTTTCGAAAATATAGCAATGGTCGCCGAGCCTGTTGACTCACACTCCTCCGTCCTTTGTGGCAGGCATCATTCGTCCGGCAGAGCCAAGCTCCGGTAGTGGCGGCTTCCACGATGGTAAAGGCGTTCCGCTCAAGCTTCGACGATACCAATCAAGCATGAAGACCAAGGATTTGCCACCGTGACTCTTCAGCGCCAACTTACAATTAGCACTTCACATCGTTTTGAAGCTATCCGTGTTTCGTGTTGGTAATAATGTGAAAGACGTTGACATGCAAGATTTACGAGTCGGTGATTTGAAGATGCCTTGGCAGCCCATGCAGTGTGTTATCCACTAGCAAAACTTCCAAAGGCATGCGGCCTTTGTGCTACTCAATACCCATGCATGGCAAGCCTGTCAATTATCCTGTCCTAGGATAAGAATCCGCATGGATATCATATGGTGACCACGATACTGGGAATTATGTGAAGATGAAACAGATTTCGGAGCCAGGTTCCACATGGAATCCGCATGATGTTCACAAGCGCCGCACTCCTACACTTTTGGCATGATTTCTAGACACGATTTCCATACGGTGTCCCGCTCGGTGTCCATACGACTTTTTTGTCCGGTTTCCATGCTAACTCCTGGCTGGAATCTATTTGAAAACCGATCTCATGATTTGCATGCCGTTTTCACATGGACGCGAATCAAAACTTCCATGCAGCGCCGTACGAGGTTCTACCAGCTCGAGCTTCATATGCATTCCATATGGAAACCGTGGGGGGGGTGTTTTGGGATGCCTTTCCAGCAACCGGTCACTCTACTACTCACAATATGCCTATACCACTCGGACTTGTAATCGGGGCACTATACTACTAGTGGTCGGTAGTACAGTACTACTAGTGGTCGGGTTACTATACTACTCGAGTCGACTCACATCTGACGATCCACAATCAAGTCAACACGCAATCAAACGGTCGATTCTCAACGACACAAACTTCTAATCCAACGGTCGATACTACACAACACAAACCACAATCCTACGATTGATATTAAAGGACACAACTCACGATCCTACGGCTTCAATGTATCGAGCCTAACTCAACACTTTGGCCGTCAATCAACTCCATCTCTCATTAATCAAGCCATGCAAACATATTGTTAGGTGCATTTTGAATTCTAGCATTTACGAAGATAAAGCTTTGTTCATCTTGTACGATTTTCTTTGGCTTTCAAATCACTCTAACTAAACTGTCGTTTTTCTCGTCGTACTCCTCTAGCGCCTACACGTGCATTTTCTTGCGACACGTTTGTTGCCTTCGCCTATGGAATCGGTTGACTTTCTCCTCAATTTTGTCCATCCGTGGTTCCATGGTTTTGCAACGCTCTCCGAAGCTTCCTTTTCACCGTTTGACACTTTTTGACTTTGTTGGCGATAATTTGATCAACTCCCACTTCCATACAATAAACTTCAGGTTAGGAAATTGGAAAAGATTGAAGAAAGTTTGAGAAGCTAAACATCAACGGCTTTGAGAATTGATTACAAACGTGCGACGCCGCATGTACTGTGCAAGTACGGTATTTTTTCCCCTCTTGATTGTGCTGTTCACGCTCATCACAGCAAATTAATAAAGACCAAGAGGGTTTCTTGACACAAAAACACGCCAGGATGGAACAGAAATCGTATAAGGGGTCTCCAACGTCACCAACCCTAGGCTTCAAAGAAACCAGAAAGACGTCATTTTGAAACTGACTGAAAAATCCGATATTCTTCCAGCGTATATTTTAGTCTAGATATATCCAAATTAACCAGAAGGCTCGAGACTGTTGTAGAACACTTAGAAGGCGACCTTTGCTCCAAGTTCCATGAGAAGGTTCCAGGATACCGAGTCACGAAACCGGTCCCACTTTTCTGGTCTATAGAAGCAAGCCGATCCAACCTCATTTCTCATTTTCAGCTTTTCGTTTTCAAATTTTCCAGTGTGCAAGAGGCGGCGCCCATGTCGACCGGTGGCGTCAAGTAGGTGACGGCAAAAAGGTCTCACGTAATATATTGAATCAAACTTTGTGTTACTATGTATTTATGTAGTATGTTGATGGAGGACTCGCATCCTGCCAGCGGAGTGCAATACGTGGATCAATGATGGAATTCATCGGCTTTGAGTGGGTTGAGGGTAATAAAGATGCAGAATCCTCACAATTCATTCGCAAAGATGCTTGGCAAAAAAGTAGAAGTATCTTTGTGAAGCCGCTTGTATGTGGCGGCGGATAAAACCCCATGTTAAAACTCAACCACCATTAATTGCTTGCCTTTATCATTGGGCTTTGATAGCCCATGGCCACCAATCTTCTCGAACGAAGTTCATCGGAGTAACTACCAAAGTTGTTTGTAGCTTCAAAAGATTTATTCATTCACAGAGGCATGTACTAGCTTCGCGAACTTTGATGGAAGCGACACATTACCAGCTCAGATCCTGAGATAGTTTTTGTTGAAACACGGCGTTGTTGGGAATGAATGATCGAATGATCAAGTGCAAACAATACATATCGAGTTTTCGGAGTATAGCGGCGCTAAAGCTATGCAGTCTGTGTACTATGCTAAACTCCCTCAAGTGGAGTCACACTCTTCGTTTAGGTCTCCACTAATAGCCTAGTAGGATTGTTGACCGCTGACAAGCAAGTCCGAAACTTCCGCGCAATCTGAATATTTACGGCTGTTATCGAACCTACTCGTTTACGACGGTTACTCAAGAAGCCATTCGGGTGTAACGCTTTAACCGCGCGCATTTAACCGCCAACCGCTAACTACCGCTTGTCGTCGAACCCAAGAGATCGCGCACACTAAATGCCCGAATCTCAGCACTCCCCTAAAAACTAATGACTTATGGAATTCCAATCTCGCTCTTGCACTTCTTGAACTTCCCCGGTGCTGACGGCTTAGTCATGATGTCCGCCTCATGTCCTCCGTCCTGCAGTATGCGACCGCGACCTCCTTGCGTGCCACACGCTCCCGTGCAAAGTAATGAACCACGTCAATGTGCTTAGATCGTTGTGAAGCGATTGGGTGCTTGAGGAGCCGTATTGCCCCTTGGTTGTCGCAGTAGATCCGGACCGTCCCGATGTTCCACTCAGGATCTCCCCCGAGCTTGCGGAACCACAGCGCCTCCTTCACCGCTTGCGCTCATGCACTCCGCTTCGACCGTCGAGGCCGCCACCGTTGGCTGCAGCCTACTCGACCAGCTCACCGCCCCCCCGTACATCAGAAAAACGTACCGGTTGCCTGATCGCTTCGTGTCCACGTCACTCGTGTAATCCGCGTCGCAATAAGCGATGAAAGTCTCTTCGCTCCCCCCAAAGTTCACCCCGTGCTCTGCTTACCCACTAGATAGCGTACAACTTCAAGCGCCGCCCGCCAATACTCCTCTGTCGGCCCCGCCATAAAGCGCGCAAGCGCGCCCCTTGCCTATACAATGTCGGGCCTAGTGCACAAACTCGAGTACAACAGGCTCCCCACGCACTCCTTGTACTTAGGGAAACCGCTTTATGTCCAGGGGCTCACCTTCTTTGATTATTTTGTCCCTTGTTTCGGGAGGGACCGAGCGCGCCCAAGCGCTCGCTAGTCCATACCGTCCAAAAAGCTCTCACATCAGCTTCTTTTGCTTTAGCTTTGAGGTGCGCGCCTCCCTATCGTGCGTTAGCTCCATCCCGAGGAAGTACTTTGCCTCTCTCAAGTCGCGCACGTCGATCTTCTCCCTCAAATGCGCCTTTACTTGGCAAGGCGGTCCGTTCCCCGGGCCGCAACGAGGATGTCACCCACACCACCAGGTAGACCCGCTCCCCAGCTACTATTCCCGTGAAGAGCGCTGGTCCGCCATTGACGCCACAAATTCAAAGTTCCCGAGCTCCTCCTTCAGACGCATGTGCCATGCACGCGGCGCCTGGCGTAACCCGTACAAAGTGCGCTTGAGGTGGCAGACCATGTTGGGCCCGCCTCGCGTATCCCTGCGGCTGCTCCATGAAGATCTCTTCCTCCAGCTCCCCATCGGGGAACGCCGGTTTTACGTCCAATTGATGCAGCTTTAAGTCGCTCTTTCCGACCACCGCTAATAAGCACCCAATGTGGTGTGCTTGCTCACCGGAGCGCAAACTTCCTCAAAGTCAATCCCTGCTTTTGCAGGTACCCTTTCGCCACCAGCCGGGACTTGTACCGCTCCACATTTCCGAGAGCGACCCGCTTTATCTTGTATCGGTTCCCACTTCATGGGAACCGGCTTCACCCCTTCCGGATTTCGACGAGCTCCCGGGTCCCGGTCTCCAACAAAGACCGCATCTCCTCGTACATCGACTACCGCCACAGTACACTCTCATTTTCCTCTACGGCTTCCTGATAGATCTGCGGTTCTGGGTGCTCCCCCGTCCCTTTGGGGTGCTCCCCCGCTTTCCGTTCCGCCGCTAAGTTAGCGCGGTACCACTCTCCCGGAACGCGTCTTTCACGCGCTGGGACCTCTGGGCTGCCGATGTTTGCATCCCAATGTCCTCCTCGGTCTCTTCCGGCGCGGCCCGGGCCTCGCGCACAGTTTCAACTTGCCCTCATTTGGCCCGTATGTGAAAGACCCGCGGCCGCGTCACCCTCGAGCACATATTCAAATTTTGGCCTCTCCTGGGCCTCCGTGTGAACCTGTACGCCGTGTTGGAAGTTGGGGTGGGTTAGGCGGCCAAAGTGTTGGTTTAGGCCGCGATTACTAGCGGCTTTAGCTAGGCTAGTTGAGACCGTACAATGTTGATTTGTTACTCAGTGTGAGCCGTCAATCGGGGAGTTTTTACATCAGAGGAGTTGTAAGAACTCAGCCGTTAGATGAGTACTTTGCTCAGGGTTGATTGAGCGGCGACCGTTGATTGTCGATGTTGCACAAGAGGGGATAGAGGGCTATTTGTAGACTGGATTGGGTGGCTTGGACGTTTTCTGTTGTGATGAAAACTCATTTGAAGAGATGCTTGGTGAGTGTTAAGGCGCTTCTTTTTTGAAGGCGCTTGTGTGTGAGGGTGGTTGAATCCCTCGTAGGCTCCAAGCAAGAGCGTGTGATTTCAACAAGTTATGGGCGCACACGACGCTACCCTAGGTAACGAGGGATGAAGCGGTCGTTGTAAGGGGAGGAGAACAATTTGAGTAGAGTTTGGGAGCGGTGAGGGAAATAGTTACCGTTAGAAGTGATGGCGGGAGTAAGAAGGCTACGGCTCGGATCCTGGTGTTGAATGGAGAGAATTGATCCACATGGGAACAAGTTCCGCGGTCTCCTTGTTTATAAAGGATGGTTGTGTGTGCTAGAAGAGCCGGAGTCCTTAGAAGGGAAGAAGTTGTTAAGCCAACCGAGAGGCTTGATGCTTATGCACACGGATGATGCCTATGTGAAGTTGTTCGCGGGGGCGGACACGGCGGTGAAGGCCTGAAGAAGCTTGAGGAAAATTTTGAGAAGACAAGCAACGCAAGGGTTGTTCAACTTAGGAAGAAGTTGACGAGCTTGAAGTTCGCACCCAGGAAGAGTCGCGGAACACGTGGGAGAGTCCCGCGAGGTAAAGATGGACTTGGAGACGGCGGGGCAAACCGTCTAGGAGGTAGAGTTGGCAGTACATGCTTTAACTGATTGCCTAAGCATTAAGCAACTCTAGTGGAGGTTTCAAAGTTGGGTGAAATGGAGTTGACATTGGATGCGGTTCAACCCGAGCTCATGCAAAAAAAGGAGCAAAGGTTGAAGTTGGAGGCGGAAATGGGAACTCCGGAGGGGAGGGATGAGGAGAATATGCCAGCTTCGGCGTTTGTTGTCAAGCGGGAACGGTACGGGGTAACCGTTGCCAAAGGGTCAAGCGAGCGGGGAGTTACCGGAGGAGGAGGAGGCAACACGAGAACTTGCTATGCTTGCGATGAGAAGGGCCACGTCCGGGCCTATTGCCGCAACTCGAACGCAGAGTGCTTTAAATGTGGAGAGAGGGGCACATTAGCTCGGTGTGTAGAAAGCCCCGGGTTGGTGCAAAGAGCGGCGGTGAGGACCGCCGGGAGCGGCAAGGGTTTGCCGGTGTGCGTTTACGGCGTGGCGCAAGGAGGCGCGGACGCCGGCGGGGGTGTGGCTCGTTGACTCAGGAAGCACCCAACACATCACGGCGGATAGGAGCCAATTCGCAAGCTATGAGAGGCTTGCGCGTGCGGAGAAGATTGAGGGGCTTAGGGGAGAAGCCTTGAAGGCGGTGGGGTTTGGAATGGTTGCTTGGAGTGCGAGACGCGAACCGGGTGGAGCACGGTAACCTTGAATGAGGTTTGGCACTTGCCCGAGGCGTGGGCGAAATTGTTTGCTTTGCGGAGAGCAATGGACGCGAGGGCAAGGGTCTCCTTTGAAAGAGGAGTAACCCTTTTGAGACGGGAGGTGTGGTCCGTATGGAGGCGGTGCAACGTGATGCGTTGTGGGAGATTGCGATAACAATAGAAGGGCGTTTTTGGCGGTCAAGGGGACGGCCAACGTGGAGCGGAAGATTGGGGTGGCGGCAAGAAAACCGCCGGTGGTTGCGAAGAGAAAGCGGGTAGAGGTGAAGCCGGTCAACTTCATTGAGGTTGATGTTGAGTCGGACGATGAGTCAGACGACGGGTTGAAAGAGACCCAACCGGTAGGTGTGAGCGTCGGGGAGACGGAGGCCCCGACGGAGCCGGTGACGGAGGTGCGCGGCGCAACAAAAACCGTGGGAGCCACCGCAGCGGAAGCCGTGAGAGCACGGATGGTTCCGGGGACTGTTTTGGTTGAGAGCGAGGGAGCGACGTCGCCGGGGACGGGCGACAAGCGCTATCCGGAGAGTGCGCGAGCGGCGCCGGTGAGGTATGGGGGCGGAGAAGCGAACGAGGGTTGGGTGACCGTGACGCCGAAGGCCAAGAAGAAGAGGGGCCGTAGAGGCTAGCGCGGAAAACCACTCAACAACTGGTCCGCGTGGGAATGTTGGAAGTTGGGGTGGGTTAGGCGGCGGCCAAATTGTTGGTTTAGGCCGAGGTAGGCTAGCTGCTTTAGCTAGGCTAGTTGAGACCGTTCGATGTTGATTTGTTACTCAGTGTGAGCCGTCGATCAGGGAGTTTTTACATAAGAGCAGTTGTAAGAACTTAGCCGTGAGATGAGTACTTTGCTCAGGGTTGATTGAGCGACGACCGTTGATTGTCGATGTTGCACACAAGAGGGGATAGAGGGCTAATTGTAGACTCGACTAGTATGGCTTGGACGTTTCTATTGTGACGAAAACTCATACTAAGAGATGCCTGGTGAGTGTTAAGGCGCTTCTTTTGTGAAGGCGCTTGTGTGTGAGGGTGGTTGAATCCCCCGTAGGCTCCAAGCATGAGCGTGTAATTCCAACACGCCGTGACCCTCCGACGTTTGAGAACCGTCCGTGGGGTCAAGGCCAAGCCCGACAACCCCGTCCCCTCCGATCCCCTCGTCAAAGATGACGTCTCGGAAAATGATTGACGTCCCGTCACGATCTGGGAGCAACCCCTACGCCTTCGATTCCGGCTCGTACCCCACGAACACAAATCGCTCGCTCACCAATCTAGCTTACGCCTTCGCTGCTTAGGGACGTGGCGGAATGCCGAGTCGGGCCCCAAGAATCTCATATGCCCGACATTCGGCTTTTCTCCGAAGAAAACTTCCGAGGGAGTCCGCCCATGGGCACTCACGGCGGGCGTTTGGTTCCTGGTGTAATTGGCCGTCACCACAGCTTCCGCCCACAAGTTTTTGGCCACTCCCGAGACCTCAAGCATTGCCCGGGTCGGGTCTTCTCCGAATCCCATCTAAGCCGTTCTGCCGACCCATTTTGCTCGGCGCTATAGGGGGCCGATTTCCCGTGTACCGTCCCCTTACCCCCGAAAACGTTTTCAAGGGCCTTGTTGACGTACTCCTTGCCCCAGTCCGTCCGCACCGATTTGAGTTTCTACCTCAATTGCAACTCCAACCGGTTGATCACGTGCTCAGTGACCTTGGCCACTTCGTTCTCCTGCTTCATGGGAACTACGACTGAGAGTTTGCTGTAGTCGTCCAAGAACGTGGCAAACTACCGGCTTCTCCCAACCGAGGCTACCGCATTGGCCTGCAGTTGTTTGGGTGGACTAGCTCAAGAAGCTCTTGCTCATCGAGTCGGATTCCGGGAAGGGGAGCCTAGTTTGCTTCCCTATAATGCAAGGCTCACACACCGAGGTTTTAAGCGCTCTGAACGCACTCGGTTTCACGCCGACCCCTTCCACGAGATCGCCTTGCACCATTTTCGCCAAATTTTCGTACCCGGCGTGTCCCAACCGTTGGTGCCATAACCCCGCCAATTCCGGCTTCTTCACAAGGAAGCACGTGTCCTTGTTGAAACACAGCGTTGTTGGAAGTGATATTCAATCAATCAAGTTCACACAATG
>DF237713.1:0-30009 GCA_000708835.1 Klebsormidium nitens | reverse complement strand
CCGATGACTTTCACAGCTCTCATCCGGCCATATCAGGTATTTTCGTCTGTAATTGATTGCACGAACTTTAGAATCTGTCCAAGTGTCCGAGCTTTTGCCAACATTTTTGAGCCGGCCTCAGATATCAATGACGTCAATGAACATGCTAGAACTATCCCATGTAATTGATTGTACGAACTTTAGAATCTGTCCAAGTGTCCAAGCTTTTGCCAACATTTTTGAGCCGGCCTTCATTTATAGTGTTTCAGTGCAAGCGTCAAACTCTATTCGAGCTGCTTAATCCATGAAACAACTATAAAACCGATTATAGTGGATGCTTGAAGTTCGGAATTGCATCGATTATTGTGCTCGCCAGCCTTTCAGGGCGTTAACAATAAACAATAATAAGCATGCTTGTTATCGAGTTCGTCATCGATCACTATCGACTTCAATATATACATGTAACAAGACTGCTATCTGGTCTACTCGTACTCGCACGAAAGACCTAGGTAGCACAACATCCGCTTCGACGGGTCCCCGTCAAAGCGTCCCCCTTTCTTCGTCCTAGCATATCCCTTCTCCCCCATCTGCCTGCACAACTCTTCCTTGGATATCTTGATTCCTGCAAAAGCCTGGAACTGACCCCATAACTCATCCTCCCACGCGACTTTGTCCTCGCCCACGATGACGTGTTCGGTCCGCAAGAACGTTTGAAGCTTGTCACCGCGGCCCAGCCATGCCGCGGTCGCCGCTTGGATGGCCGCTGGGTGCGTCCGCAGAACCTTTGGGTTCGCGAAGTACGCGACGCTGCCCTGGATCAAGAACGTGAGGAACTCTTCCCGGACCGCCGGCGCCTCCATCCGCTCCTTGAGGCCGGTATCTACGCGCCTGTGCCGGGGGTTGGTTTCGTCGTATTTGTCCTGGGAGACGTACTCGTTGGGAAACTGGACCACTATCAAGCGGCGCTGGACGTTGGGTTGCTTCGCGAGAGTGGGGGGGATCTCCGGGTCGTAGTTGGTTTGGATGAACGGGGTGTGGGAGAATCGGAACATGACGTTGTTCCGATAGAGCAGCCGAGCGGAGACTTGGCCGCCGCCGGTCATCCCGAGGACCAGCCCCAAGTCCACGCGCTCCCCCGGGCTCGTCTCGTCCGTGATGGCCACCCGAAACCCCTGGAGCTCTGCGAGATAGCCCGTGGCGGCGCCCTTCGAGGGGGGGCGCTGTCCCAGGGCCTTCACCACGGCGTCCTTCGCCATGACGCTAAAGTACTCGCCCAGCGTGCTCTCCAACATCTGCTTGACGACGCCTTTTCCGTTGCCTAGAGGGAAGCAAGGGAAAGGACACGTGAGAACAATGATTCCGGAGATTAAATGAGCGCTTCGATATTTTTAGGAGTTGCAATTGACGTCAGGCTGTTTCTGTATCATTCTAAAGATTAGTGGAAACACTTTTGATATTTCCTTGCTCTCAGTCACGGCGGATCCTGAAGGGAATGGCTGCCGACTTTTATCGAAAGGCCTGCTCAAGAATCATGGCCAAAAGTCTGGACACTCGGACACCTGTCTGCTATCAATCACAGCGGGTATTGGGGGGAATGGCTGCCAGCGTCATCTAAATCCCGTTTTCAAAGATCATGGCAAAAACTCAGACACTCGGACACCTTCCTGCTGTTGATCAGCCACGGCAGACTCATTAGGGGGATGGCTGTTGACGTATCTGAAGGCCGCCCAGAAAATTATGACAAAAGCTTGGCACTCGGACACCTTCCTCCTATCAGTCACAACGAGTATTGGGGGGGGGTGATGGCGGCTGATGTCATCAGAAGGCCGGTTGAAAAATCATGGCAAAAGTCTGGACACTCAGACACACGTGCATTTCTCTTCTTCCGACTATTCGTAGAGCAATCCAGAAACAAGAAATAAGGCAAGAAAGGCGTACCGCCGCTGCCGAGAAGAAAGGCGATGAGCTCCTCCGATGTGGAGCCGTTGATGGCATAGCCCCAGAGCCGCTCCATGTACTCGATCAGAGGGCGGTCGTCGTTGAAGATGTCAGAGAGGAAGCTGTCGATCGTTGGTGTGGGGAAGTCCAGGCCCTGAGAGACGAAAGGGAGTGAGAACGAGCGCGCACCAATGCAAAAAGAGACAGGAGAATTGAAGATCGTGCATCAACTTTCGTTGCAAACGAGTCAATCATGCTTCAAATCCCTGCATACCCGACAACTTACAGAGAAGGTTATGAACCTTAGAGAGCGCCTAGAGCAGATGTACACCTCTTGCAAGACGTACTAAAGATGCAATTCTGATGCTTCACAGGCCCGCACGTTGGTCGAAGAGAGGGAAAGCTCACTCGGAAGCTTGCCCCGGCCATCTTGGTGCAGCGATAGCCGGGCCTGTGGACGTCAAGCTGGCCGGTGCGCAGGTCCAGGACACCATTGTGCAGGTTCAGGATGTCCGGATCGGCGTCAAACTCCTCAGCTAGGCGTTTTTGCATCTGCCCCTTCATCACCGCTAGCGTCCCTGCGACTGCATTGGAACCATTGTAGTTTTTGAGCGACCCCAGCAACCCTCGAATTACCTTCTTCTCTTCCTCATTGCTGGTCTTCTCAAACTCATCCTCGAGCTCGGTTGCGCGCCGGTCGTACACGGTGCTGAGTTGATGCATGATGACGAAGAGCACGACAGAGTCCCCCGTCTCTCGGAAGCGCTGCCCGTCCCACATCCACCAGCTCTTTCCATCGTACCACAACCTGCACGGAATGCAGAAGATGTGATGAGAAGAGGTGCCCACAAGAAACTTCTAATCTGAACCCTTTTTTCAGGAACGTGAAAGCATGCAGCGCGGTCATCTTTGCCCGTGGAGTGCTCTCTTTTGAAGAACTCCAGCTGAAAGAAGACACTTTAACAGGTCGCCTGCAAAAGGTGGTGTGCGGCGCTTGCTGAAAAACAGAATGGCAATGAACGTCTCTGGTTGCTTCCAATTGCAACTTCCGACTATCTGCAAGGCTAGAATCTTTTGAAAAACTTCAACGGACGAGATAGATCAGAGCATACGCCGCTCTCAGGATGGTCCTGCAATGATCAAGGCTTGAAAACGGCAGCGAGTCAAAGCAGCAATTTGTTGTTTGTACGACCTACCTGTTGCACTGTGCGTACATCTTGGTGGCGATCTCACTGCCCCCCATGTCGCCTTTGTGGGCCCAGTAATCGACGAAGGATTTCGTCAGAGGCGTGTACACCGTTGAGTCCTCGGCGGCGACTGGCGCTGTCTCGCCCACCAGCCGGGTCTCGCGCGGCGTGAGCTGCCCGATGCCGCGCTTAGGCTGGATGCCGCTGCATTCAGAGCTGTGGCAGTGGTACACGAGCTCTGATCCGCGCACAAGGACGAAGAAGTTGTTCGACCCGCTGTGGTGCGCTTCGTACGGACACACCCGTGGGCCGTTCACACGGAACACGTACATGTCGGCGGCACCGAGTCGCTTCAGCTTCTCGAAGCGGGAGTGAGAGTCGCCGGTAGCGGCTACGCACTCCTCGACACGCTTCAAGACCGCCGGCGGTGGCGGGAGCGCCGCGTCTTGTACTGTGGCCTCTTCGTCTTCCGTTGGGTTGAACCTCACGAGCGGTGCCCGATCACTGCACGATGGAAAGAGGCCACTTCATCAAAAAAGCAGAACTTTTAAAAAAAGGATCGTAACCTGTCCGAAATGACGGCAAAAGTCTGGACATTTAGACACGCTCTTGCTATCAGTTACAGCTCGAATATCTGGGTGATGGCGGCTGGCATCTTTCAAAGGCCAGCTCAAAAGTCTTGGCAAAAGCTTGGACACTCGGACACCTTCTTGCTAACAGTCACAGCGAATTTTTGAGGGGGATGGCTGCCAACCTCATTGGAAAGCCGCTCAGAAAAGTTTTGGCAAAAGCTTGGACACTCGGACACGCTCCCACTATCAATCACAGCGGATATCAAAGGGGATGGCGGCTGGCATCTTTTAAAGGCCAGCTCAAAAGTCTTGGCAAAAGCTCGGACACTTGGACACGCTCCTGCTATCAGTCCCAACGTTTTTTGAGGGGTATGGCTGCCGAAATCTTTCAAAGGCCGCCCGAAAAGTCTTGGCAAAAGCTTGGACACTCGGACACGCTCCCACTACCAATCACAGCGTTTTTTGAGGGGTATGGCTGCCGAAATCTTTCGAAGGCCGCCCGAAAAGTCTTGGCAAAAGCTTGGACACTTGGACACCTTCTTGCTATCAACCATAGCAAATTTTGAGGGGGATGGCTGCCAACTTCATTTGAAAGCCCCCCAGAAAAGTTTTGGCAAAAGCTTGGACACTCGGACACCTTCCCGCTATCAACCATAGCGAATTTTGAGGGGGTTGGCCGCCAACCTCATCTGAAGGCCGCCCGAAAAGTCTTGGCAAAAGCTCGGACACTTGGACACGTCCCTGCTATCAGTCACAGCGGAACTTAAGGGGATGGCTGTTGACGTCATCAGAAGGCCGGCTCAAAAATCATGGTAAAAGTCTGGACACTCGGACACCTTCCTGCTATCAGTCACAGCGAATTTTGAGGGGGATGGCCAGATTCTTCCAGTCCTTTTGGAATAGCACAAAAGACGGACTTACCTTGGTGCGCTTGCGGGCGCGTCGCTCGAGTTGATGATTGCGGTCAACCACAGCGGTATGGCCCGGAGGTTGGCCCTGTCCGGCGCAATCTCTTGCACCCACTCGTACCGCCGGACAGCGCCGTCCAAGCCCTTGTAGCTGCTGGGCCCCACAAAGAGCATACCCCCCTCACCGCGCGTGTCGAGCCCCACCTTCTCGCCCTTGTAGGTCAGACGAGCCCTTCCGGCTCCGCTCAGTAAGCCCGCGGCCTTGGATTGCGAGAGGGAGAAGAAGAAGTGTCTCCCTGGCCGATTTCCGGTCCACTCCCAGGGGGTGTCGTCCGGCAGGGGACCGTGCTCCGCCAGCATCCGCTCGAAGGCCTCGCCCCCGCCGTCCTTCGTGTCAACGTCGAGGGCATAGATGTCCGAGGCCTCCGTCACGATTGCAAGGCAGCTCCGGCCGGGCCGAACCCCTTCCCGCAGGCAGTTGTCAAGGTCACACTTGTTGCCCCAGTCCCGCATGAGGCCAAGCGGGCCCTTCTTTTCTTCCCCTTTGTCGTTCGACCAGACCTTCATGTTGAACGTCAGCGACGCCACGCCCAGCCCGTGCAAATGACGAGCGGCCGCCGCGCACCGGTCACCAGCGGGTCTTGGAACCGCCCTTGCGACAGGGGGGGCGGCGTTGGGTGCTGCGGGCATGGCTAGGACAGCTGGGGCGGCCGGAGAGTTTTGGGGCGGACAGGGGATGGCGGGAGAAGGGGGAGCATCGACAGGATCGGGCTGCGGCGCGTTCAAGACTGGCGTGGACAGCTCTGAAGGAGGCACCCCAGTCGCATGGAGCAAACTCAGAAGTGCGCCAGCGGCTGAGGGCTGCAAAGAGATAGTAAAAGGAATCAGTCAAGGTCTCAAAAAACTATACCGTCACAAGATAAGTTCAAAAGAAAAGCTCAGCAAACGTTCTTGATGACCGAATGACCAGGAGCAAAACGCTTTTTGACTTCCGACCTGTGTACAGCAGCAATTGTTTTAAAGTTGATTATGTCGAGATGTACACGATCTGGCTGAAAAGCTGCCAAGCAAATGGCACCGGATTGCCTTAGAACCGACAGCGCAACTCTCGATTAGAAAGATGCGTTGAATACAGGCGCATAAGTTCAGTGAACGCCTGCAAACTTGGCAGTCCAAAAGGCCTCTGACGGGCTTTTTGATTGGATGCTATTCGTACGTGAATGATTTGAACAGGCCTTTGGCGCTACTCAGCTTTGAGCGCTCCAGGAAATCTGGACTTTGTGCACACAGAAAAGCGCCAACCGGACTTTTGCACTTCAGGACTTGATCCAAGCGCTCAGCAGACTTCTGCGCTCTAGATACGGGTTTAAAAATCTTAACCAATCAAGCGCTAACCAGACTTCGATGATCCAGGAGTTCAGACTTGAGCGCACCAAGTTTGAAAGCTGAAGGGGTTCAGATCAAGCGCAACGAGCTTTTCAACACGTAATTTGTGTACATGACTGGTTGTCCTTGGTGATTACGTCGAAATGTACACGAACCACTGAAACCTGCTGACCAGAACACAGTGAGCCAATTCATTCGCAAAGGACATCCTCGGAACGGAATGGGAAGTCAGCGCAGAAAGGGAGATGTGCTCACCAAGGTCCCAGCCCGTGATCGTGCACGCGGCACAATCTCGCATATTGCGAACTCGTCCAAGAGGTCCAGGTCAAACTCGTCCAACGAGCCGTCGTCTTCGGGCCGTGGAGCATCGTCAGAGCTGGCGCCGGCGTCCAGCATCGGCTGATCAGTCCCGCCCTTGTCAGAGCCACGCTGCTGGCTTTGGTTTGCCGGAGAAAGGTCAGCAGAGGGCTCGGGCGACGAGTGCACCACACGGGGGCGCCGCCTGTTTTGGGGCGAGCCGGTTGCTCCAGCAGGTGCCCGCCGCTTGAAGCGCCCCACCAGAAGCTGAGAGAGGCTTGGCTCCGAGTCGCTTTCAATTGCAGCGTTCATTTGGCCGTAGGTGATCAAGGGATTCTGACCGGTTTTGGGTTCGTTGTTGATGAAGCTGAGATCCTGGGAATTCTCTTCGTCGGACGACTCCTTCTCTCTGGTGTACTCTACCTCGTCAATGGTCTCGCCAACCCCTTCTGACTCTGAGCCCTGCAACTCCTCACTGAAAAGGCGCGCATGCTGCCGGTCATCATGACCGCAGCTCGCCTGCACAAGCGTGCGTGCAGTCTGTCGTGAGAAGAAATCAAGAAAGCAACTTGAGAGAGAGGGCGGCAAGCGCTGTTGATCTTACGATTTTTGGCTACAACTGACGGCCGTCCAAAGCCCGGCCTGAGTTTCTACCAATGATAACAGCAGCCACCCCGAAGCGATTGACGGCCCAAACCCCCCCTCCAAGTGCCCGACTTTTCTACCATGATTCTGACTTTGGAGCCTCTTTCCATGACGTCAGCAGCCATCCGGACGGAATTGACGGACCAGACCCCTATCCGAATGTCCAAATTTTGTGGCTTCATTCTGTGGTCGAGAGTCATCTATGATATATCCCGCGTAACTTGACTGGCAACTGGCAACTAAGAAACTCTCTCTCCCTGTCCGAGTATCTCAAGTGTACAGACTCTGTAGTTTTGAGTTTGGGTCATTCTTTATGACGTCAGCAGCCATTCCGGGGTTGCGTTGAACGGTCCAGGTCATTTGCCCGCTGTCCGCTGAGTGCTGAAGGGGAAGAGCCTAGTCAGAAGGATCAGAGGGATCCACTAACCTCAGAATCGTTGGTCGCTGTCGCCAACTCCTCTTTCAGGTTGCGCTGGAAAGTGTGAAAGTGGTTGGGGTCAAGCAGGCCATGCGAACTGGATGCTCGTGGCTCCTCCGTCTCGTGCACCTGCAATGAAAAGCCACGGAGTTGTGGTTTTTGGCTGAAAAACAAGTCCCTTAATCATTTCAAATTCCACGAATTGATGTTGTGTTGAGGGTCATTGGGCTTCCTCGGGACCTGACCCCATTCGAAAATTCTCAGATTCAGCAGAATCCAGAGACAAAAAATAGCTTTCCCCCATGCGCCATAGCACCAAAGAAGTTTGAGAACAATCTGGACACTGGGACAAGAGCGTTAGCCATCCAACACAACGCATACGCTCTGGAATGGCTGCAGACGTCAATGAGGCGGGGCGTCGTCTCACCGCATCAAGTGCGCTGGCGTGCAAAATCTCCCCCCCACTCCCATCATCCTGTGGCAGGGGTGCCACGGGTTTGGGCCCCGCTTCAAGCTCTGCCGCGACTTGGGTGGTTTCATCCGTCTGGGGAAGGACAAACATCAGATGGTGTGAGCATTTTGCAGGTGTCACTCAGAGCGTCAGCAATTGGGCAACGTACTCCAATGTACATGGCCTTTAGCGTCAGAAGCACGTGCACAATAGGAAGTGTTTGAATACCCAGGTGCGCAAGAGGCCAAGCTGCAAGCTGCCATGCCAAACACGCGGCACACTAAACACCGCCGCTCACCAGAATCGTGTACATGCATTGAACGCGTCCGAGTAATCAAGCTTTGCAATTCAGAGAAGGGCAAAGACTCCATTCAACAAAATACTCACTTGCATCTCTCCAGCTTGTGGCAGGCTGCTGGCGGCCGTGTCTTGAACGCCGCGACGGCGCCTCCGTTTTGCCGGCTGCTTTGTCAATCCTTCTTAAGGTGATTGCAGGCCAGAGTAGACTGGGCTTGAGGCTCGTACGGATCCATCTTCTGCCATCACGAACGGGGCTCAAAAGTCAGTCCACATTTCACCCTATGCTCTGTGCTTTCGAAAATGCATCAGTATGGAATAGCAGGCCCAAGATCAACCAGACGTTTCTCAAACCAGCCCCACAGCGAGCCTTCAATCAGGCCACCAACGGCCCCGCAAAGGCCTCAGAATCTGCCTCACAGCGAACTTCAAATCAGCTACACAGTGCCAACTGATTAGTTCGAAAGCGGGCTCCAAACCAGCCAAAACAGCGGGCCCTGAATCAGCCCCACAGCAAGCCCCAAGACCAGCCCGACAATGGGCCCCCAATCAGCCATCAGCGGGTGCCACTACAGCCCATAGTAAGTGACAAATCAGCCCAACTGCATTACGCCAGATTAGCCCCACAGCGAGCAGGGAATTTTGCCCGGCAGCAATCCCCCAAATCAGCCCAACAGCGGGCGTGAAACCGACCCTATGATGGGCCCCAAGTCAGCTCCACAGCCGGGTGCCCAATTAGCCCACCAGCTTGGAGTCAGAGCAGCCCCACAGCAAGCAAAAAAAAGCCCTACAGCACCTCCCCCCCCGATCAGCCCAACAGTGTGCCTGAAACCAACCCTATGTAGGGTACAATGAGCCTCAAGTCGGCTCAACAGCAGGCCTCCAATTAGCTCAAAGAGATGCCATCAATCAGCCGACAGCAAGCGCCGCTTTAGCCTATCAAAAGATGAATCAAGATACGGACGACATGCATGGCATATGTGAAATCATACCTCAGTCCCTTTTCTTAAGACGCCTCTCAATCCTAATCTCAAAACTATTTGCCCGCCGCAAACATTCGAGAGATGAAACGTTACCCCTCCTGCAACTTACATGTTGATACCTGATAAGAAGCATCAGAGCAACCCTCAAGGTAATCTTAGGGCAGTGTGTAAAAAGCAAAAGGTGAGGGGGTGCGATACTTACCCGCTCTTGCAACCTGGCGCCGTGCTCATCTTCTTGAGAGAGCCTGAACTTGAAATGCCTTCTTGACTATGGCCCTAAGCTCTTTTGTCTTGGAAATGCCTCTTTCTTGAAAGTTTCCAAGCTAGGTACGAACCCTGGACAGGTGGCATGCATGCAGGGCTGCCACACAATGCCGCCGCCTTGCCGCCGCCTTGCCACCAACAGCTTACCCTGCCACAGCCTTGCCCGCCCCATGCCACAGCCTGCCGCTGCCAGCTCATCAAATGGGCCACAGCATGCCACAACTTGCCGGGCGCTGTGCCGCAGCTTGCCAGCCCTGTGACGCAGCTTGCCACCGCCCGCAACTCCTCAAAAGGCAGATGCAAAACGCTGCACTCCCAAACACGCTGCGCCTTACCCAGCTGCACCTGCCAGCAGCTAGCGCGCCTGACGCCCCACACTTGCAGGAAAGTGCCGTGCTGTGCCATTGCAATTGGCCCTGGAGCTGGTCTCACAGCTCGAGGCAGCTTGTAATAACAGCATTCCCTCAATCCTTCATGGAAGTCTGCAAGCGCGTTGAACAACAGTTTGAACAACAGTCCTCTTGACGAGAAGGAAGACCCAAATGGTGCCCTCTGCTTATTCTCCAGACATTCTAGCACATATATTGTTTTATTTTGTAATATACTGAGTGGGATGACAAGCAGACGGGACAGACAAAAGCATTGCACAAGAGGGTCGGCGTATTCACTGACCATTCCGGTGAATATGTCATCCATTTGTGAGCGAGCGACAGGAGTTTCTTGTGTCCGGCTCTCGTCTTATCCTCAACGATACCGGGCAAAATGTCCGGAATTTTGCAGTTAAAAGTACGAGCAGACAGGAAAGACAGGAAAGACAGGAAAGACAGGAGTTTCTCGTGTCCGGCTCTCGTCTTATTTCCAACCATACCTGGCAAAATGTCTGGAATTTTGTAATTAACAGTTTGAGCAGACAGGAAAGACAGGAAAGACAGGAGTTTCTCGTGTCCGGCTCTCGTCTTATCTCCTACAACCATCCCAGGAAAAATGTTCGAGATTTTGTAATTAACAGAGCGCGCAGACAGGAAAGACAGGTACGACATGAGTTTCTCGTGTCCGGCTCTCGTCTTATCTCCAACCAAACTGGGCAATTTCCTGGAAAATAGTGTTTATTTGGGCGGCTCTCAGGGGGGGAGGGAGAAAGAGCCCGGGATGGCGGCCGATGGACAGGAACTTCGGGAATCGCGACCGACCGGGAGAAGGTTATACTTTTCTTCTGTCTTTCCGGAAGAAAAGTATAATCGATACGCAGTGGGACACTTTCCTTTCTAGGGCTCTTTGCGAATATGTATGTAGTAAGGCCATACCCAAAAAATTGCATCCCTTCTTATTGATTTTTCGGAAGACAAGTTATGCCTGCGATTGAGAATCGCTAAAAATTGGCGAATGCTTGACGTCCCCCTATTGCCTTCAGAGGCAAATTTATTGAATATATTGGATAGAGGAGACTACTGCAAACAGCCCTATGCAAATGTAGAATAGCGTATATTCGCACATATATGCGGGCTATATGATTAATTAAATCGAATCCAACAGTGTGCGGTCTAATATACGCTACGTACCGCAGTAGGTCATATTCAGTAGGTCATATTCGTACCGTACCGCGGGAAGGTTTTTTGGACGGTGGTACGGTACTGACCTGGCGGCAGTCTGCAGCCTGTGACTGGACTCCAGCCCGCGGTCCGGTACGTACCGTCAGTGTACTGCGACGGTAAGTTCAGTCTGCTCAGTGCCCCCGTACCTAGTTGTCGATACGGACAACTATACTGCATCGCCATTGGCCGGAAGTTTTATAAGAACTGTCGGCAAAATTTTAGTGTTCATGCGGCAATGGTTGTGGGAGCGGAAACGGGATAGAAACAAACAACCCAAATGCAAGGCAAATGCCCACGCCTGTCGGCGCAATGTGGGCATTCGCCAAAAAGTATAACCAATATAATAGTAGGAGTTGTTTCCTGCCGCCCCTCTGGTGCAAATATGTACGTAGTATTAGACCATACAACGTGCTATCTATCGCAATTTACGTTGTCAAGCACTCTTTTAGGAAAATAAGACCGAATATCGGCTCTTACCCCTAAGCGAGAGCTCGGTTCAGGAAATTCAGCACAATGTGGTGCGCACCGTCCGTTACGGGGGGTTTTCGACCCCACGGTTCGACCCCCCTGCCGACCTGCACCTCTTTGGGTCCGGGGGGCTACCCTGATTGGCATCAACTTGATCAAGTCCACGATGCAGAGTCACTCCAGCAACGAGGGATGTGAGAGACCTTGAAGTCAAGGAAAATTCAGTGCCAGAGCCCTTTTGAAAGGCGGACTGATTGGGATACTTAGTGCCAACGCATGAGCAAAGGCTTGAAGCAGGAGGATCGTGATCTTCCTGGGCATAACCGACAAGACGAGCACAAAAACTCTCGGAAACTCTGTCCTTAAAGCGGTCGCTCCAGCGTCGCTTGATTCTGTCCTAGAAGGGCTCGCCCACGTGAGAAAATCTCGCCCTTTGATTCGGGCATATCAACGCTCGGTACCCCTGAATCTAGCGCCCTTCTGGGCCTCAGCTTCGTCATCTAAGATCGTGGTCGAGTGCGAGGGCTGAGTGGCAGGTTGGGAGGGCTCAAGCGCCGCATTCACTGGTCTCTGCGGGACGTCACTGGTGAGGTTCTATGGCGTCTGGCGCAGTGCTCTTCAAGGCGGCCGGGGCGAAGCCTTTATGTTCGTGCGGGCAGGCAGGCAATGCCCCTGCAACGCCCCGGCGATCTGCGTTCAGGGCACTTCCTCGCCCTCTGTTTGAGGGATCGAGGCTGGGCCGGTTCCACCCCGAGTACAGGGTGGGGTCGGGACTGAGGCGCCTCTCGCCGAGGGCAGAGACCCCCCAGGGAAGAGCAGAGTCCGCTGGGAGTCCCACTGGGGATGACAGTAAGCCTCAGGTGCTCAAGGCACAGGCCCTCAAGCTGAGTATCGAGCGTGTGGAGAAGAGGATTGATCGTGTGGAGAACCAGATCGACGCTGTAGCTGCGGCTGCGGCTGCGGCTGCGGCTGATGGCAAGAGCACAGAGTTGTTGCAGCAGGAGAAGGTCGCGCTGCAGCAGGAGAAGGCCGCGCTCGAGCAGCGACTGACCGCGCTCGTGCAGGCAGAGCTGGGAAATCTGAAGCTGCAGCAGACACCAGGTGTGTCGGCCGGCGTCTAACGCATGGAAAGTGATCTTATGCAGACATTCTCTCCTTGGAGCAGCCCAGCAAATCACAGATGGGAAAAGACCATAGGTGGCGTTCTGCTGCCAATGTTGTGCTGCAGGGATTTTCCTTGCTGCTTGTCGATGTTTCTCAAGGAGGGTGGTTGGGCACACTGCATAGAGGGTTCTCTATTTGTCTTTGCTTGCAGTTCAGGTATTGCTCGATGGGTCATGAACGACCTGAAGTGCAGAGAGTTCACATAGCTGCTGCTGCTTCAGAAGGGTTTTTGTATCTGGGTTTGCCTGCAGTTCCTGTGTTGCTTGATGGGTCATGTCAGCCTGCAGGCGGAAAGGTCTTACGGTGCAGAGCAATTCCTTCCAACCTCATCGTCGCTGTTTATGCTTAGCATTGGCAATTTGCTCATCCAGAGACTGCATGTGGAGTGCTGACAGATAGCTGCTGTCGTGAGCAGCGGCGGCGGCCCCAGACCCTGCAGTCCTGGGTGAGTCTTTGTGCCTATCTCCACCTGCACTCGCCGCACCTGTCAGCATAGTCGTCTGCTTGATTGGTGTTTCAGGCGCTGTGTGACTGGTGTAGAGTTTCTGCTTTGGAGTGTCTGGTCTGCCGGTGGTCAGTGCCCACCACAAAGGTGATTTGCTGCGGTGGAGGCTGGTGTAGAGTTTCTTGTGACGGCACAAGAGTGTCTGATCTCCGGGTGGTCAGCCCCCACCACAAGAATGATTTGCTCTTTGTTCCAGAGGGGCTCCAGAAGTACGCTGAGTTCATTGCGCGAGCGGACACTGCCAGTGGAGTCATACAGATCCCGCCCGAGCTTAGGGTCAGATTGCCGCCAGGCCTGCGGAAAAGCATTGTCATCCGGGAGTGCTACCGCACGGTACTGACGAAGCTCGAGGCTCTTGGGGACAACTTTGCGGTGGTCCTGAGTGGCACCCCGGGCATCGGAAAGTCTGCCTTTGCAGTCCTCCTCCTGCACCACTTAGCAGGGCAGGGGGCACAAGTGGCATACAGGTACGCATGCACCAAGTCCTGGTCGTCCAACTCTGTAGTCGCCTGCTTTTACTTGTGGCGTGTGTCGCTGAGCATCATGCTTTGCACCTCGCTTCTAACAAGGCCTTCCCAGATGAGGGAGATCATGCTTCCCCGTCTTCTGCCAACATTCTCAGTCTGCCTTTGCAGGTACAAGGATCAGGCTACACAGGACACCATCATCTTCTTCGATTTTTCAGATCCTTCCGCCATCAACGTAAAATGGGCTTCTGAAAGCGCTGCTGACTTCCCATCCCTTGAATGTAAGCAAACAGTTTCTCATGTTGTTGCAACCGCGAAAAGCATTTTACGCAGCAAATGGTAGTTGGCTCTAGCTTCAAGGAATGCAAAGGTCCTATGTTGGTGGATATTGACTGCAAGTGGGCTTTCGTGATGACAGTGTAAGCCCCTGCGAAAGCGCACACTCTGGGTCTGGGCCTGTGGATGAAGTAGTATGTGGGAGGTCTCGGCGCATTCTCACCAGAAGTGATTGGCCTCTCTTCTTGTGCAGCTCTCTCTTCGCGCCCCACTGTCTGGCAAGTGATAGATGGACGAGCACCCCCTCACACGCAGTTCCGGGGTTATGGTCGCTGCGTGGTACTGTGCTCGCCCAACAGAGACAACTACTGGGAGTTCCGCAAGGGAGAGTAAGTCGTTGGAACAAAGACAATACCTGCTCCAAATTGACCTCTTCATCGTTGAGAAGAATCGGATCCTTGACGTATCCAAGGTCCTGGGTGCTTGCCTAGGCCTGCAGCGCGCAACTGTAGATGGGTGCTTGTTGTTCGGTCCCTCTGTTCTTGTTGTTCTGCAACCTTGGCTATATTATGGACGCTCTGAACCCTGGCTGCAAGCCATTGATACCGCAGCACCTTGCTGGAAATTGTTCAAACCTGGCTCCAAGGCCGCCTCCTTCGGGCTCCTTCTTGCAACCCCTCTTTCTTTTAGGATCATCTTTTACCTCCTGGTGCTTGACACCTGCGATTTTCCTTCCATTCATTGGCAAAGACAGGCTGGTTGTCTAGTGGCTCTTACACTTCTTCTGACCCCAACCTTTTGCCGCAGCAGGCACTTCGCTTTCGTGACCCGGGCAATCTGGATTGGTGGTGCAGGAGATGCTTCCTGTGGTGGCTGCCAGTGTGGACGCTGAAGGAGCTGGAGGACTGCCGGGAGCACCTCTACGACCAGGTGTCGCAAGAGCAGATGGAGAAGCGCGTGGAGGAGTTTGGCGGGCTCGTCAGGCACGTCTTGGCGAACCCTATCCTGTCTTTCGACGACATCGCGCGCACGCTGGATGCTGACCAGGCCGTGGAGCTGTACAATCTGAGCGCCCAGTCTTCGGACAGTGAAGTGCGGCACATCTTCGCACACATCGAGGTGAGTCAGCTTGAAGCACAGGTCAAAAGTTATGGCTGAAATGATAGCCGACCTCTCATCTTTGATCTTTGCGGTGCTTGTTCGCTTGGATTGCATGGTTGAGCAATACGAAGCAGGTGACACAATGGGCTCCTCTCTAGTTGGTCCTGTGCTTATAAAGCTCATTTTGAAGTGCTCTCAAGTTGAAGCGGAGGTGTGCAGCAGACTTGAGGGCATGCGCTCATCTGCACATGGACCACATACCACGGACTTGCAGCCGAATCACCTCTGCAATCTTGTCATGTGCAGGCGACAGAAGACCTTGAGTGGGTCGGGTACACCCTCGGTTCGCAACGGATCAAAGAGCTCGTCTACCAGAAAGCTAAGCTCGGCCGGTGGCGGGACCTGACGGAGATGCTGCGCGCTGCAGCTGAGGAGCCGACCTTGGGCAAGATGACCGGGGATCTTCTAGAGCAGTACGGGCATGACATGTGTCAGCAGGGCATAGCGCTAGATCCCGAGGATGTAAAGGAGGTGTCCAAGGGGACAGTGGGTCGGCCACGAACGGAGACAGAAGCGGAGGAGAGGCAGAGGGAGCAAGCGATCAAGGAGATCCGGGATGCGTTTGGGGGCAGCAAAGAAAAGAAGTACGACGCATCAAGCGAAGGAATCGACTTGGCGAAGCTGGTGCGGACGTATGTAAAGCCGTTGGTAAAAGTGCAGGAGTCTTGGGATTCACTAGTCTGCTCGGGCGACGGCTGGGTCAACGCTGTCCAGTTTACGCGCAACGTCCAGCATCGAACCAGTGCGGAAGGGATGCGGCTGCTGGTGGAGCGCGCCAGCGCAAGCGGAGTGAAGGTTCGATTAGTGCATGTGGTGCCGACAGAGAGGTTTGATGAGTACGGATGGCAATCTTGGTCCAAGGGCAAGAAAGTTCTAAGAGATGAGGAAGTCCCTGCCGTGCTCAAAAGCATAAAGCAATGGGTTGTTCGTTTGAAGCTTCCTCCTGCAGGTAGTTGAGCATCATTGCCACTAGTGCTCGTGCCCGAGTGATCGGGTAAGCGCAAATGTACAGCGGTGCGACCTAACTGGCACGTTTCCAAGCGAACACTCCCCATTGCGATAAAAAGAAAAGATTATGGTACAAGTTGTCTTGGCTTTACTTGTAAATCAGCCAGCAGCTTCGAAACAATTTATAGCTGGACTTGGACTTTGGATAGCAGAATGAGCTGCCATGTCATCGTCTGCTTGCAGAAGCAACTGAGCAATTGATCCTTCGGAGCTTTCCTGCCTACACATTGAGCTAGTCAGCATTGTGCAATCACTTATTGCAAATTTTCGAGGTACAGGGTTTGTAGTTTTGAAGCTGTTGATTAGTTATCTAAGCTAAGCTAACCTAGCTAAGCTAATCCGTTACTACACATGCAACTTGTCTGATGTTGGCATGTGCTTAGTCGTTTTGCACACGCACAAATGCAAGCCCGATCAAATACATATGTGGTGTGCAGGCAACGAGTCATCGAGGCCAGCCGCGTTTCTCTATACGCACGCGCTCTTTGTGCCATGCTTTTAAAAGCCTACGCAGTGGCCTGGCTATGGTCGCTGACCGGAGAGTTGTGGCTGCCTACCAATGATTAGTTTCCCATTTCGAAGTGCACTGAGGCTATGGAGGGTACACGTGCGCGGAAGGCCCAAACTTCAACCACTTTCCGCTCGCGTATTCAACGCGCGTGCGCACTGTCGTCTCAATTTTGTTTCTCGACATCATGAATTGAGAGCCGACTCGAGGCCGGAATGTTAAACCCCAGCTTATGCCTGGAATCGGCTCGAGCATACCATGTAAAATGCTGAAATGTTTATTGTAGACGCTGCTGACGTCCGAGTCCTGTTATGGGCTACCCGCTTGGACCTCTTGGACCGCAAGCATGCTCTGGATGCAACATCGTTACCGTTCGGATGAGACCAGCGCGGTAATGGCTAGTGCCCGGCTGTAGTTCACACCATGCCCACACGTAGTGACCGGGAGAGGCTTTTCGACGGACTTTCAGGTATTCTGGGGGGCTGACGTGTCGGACCCTGACTGGCCCAATTTTAATGCCGAAGTTCATTTGGCTTGCTGGTAGTCGGGTGGAAACGTCCTCTCACTCACTGAGTCTCAGGCACCCCCACTGCACTGCTGCTTTGCTTTTGCCTGGCCTGCACCTTGGGCCTGCGCCTTTCTGCTGCTTGATGCCGTGGTGGTGGTATGCCTACTGCTCGCGCCCCGCCACTGACGACCTTTGACAAGCTGCCTTCAGAAAGCACACATTCGATGCTGCAGATTAAGGCAATAGGGATGGGATCAAAGCGGAAGGCTCGTGTTGAGGAGGAATTGGCACTAGAGCATGGCCTTACCTCGGAACAGCAAGAGACTGGCCACAATGGAGATGAGAAGGAGGCGGACGCTGGGGAGGAGACGGGGTTTGCGCGCGCCTTTCTGCAGATCCTGAGCAAGGAGGGGCCGGAGGCTGGCGGGGCGGCCCCCATCCTGGTGAAGCAGCACCGCGCAGTGGCAGCGGCGACGGAGGCGGAGCGTGCAGAGCAGGCAGGGCAGCAGGAGGCCAAGCGGCAGCGCAAAGAGGTGAGGCGGGGAGACATACACATGAAAGCCAGCAGGCCAGCAGCAGGCAGGGGAGAACGGCTAGCGCTGGGATTCAATGTAGGGGGCTAAATGCCAGGACGGGACCTGGGATAGCGGATCCATCGATAAGCTTGTTTGCAAGGACCTTTTACTGATTGTCACTCGTGTCTGCTTACTTGTCAAGTGATTATCAGACATTGCCACCTCTTGGGGACGAGCTCCCCTTGGCCCCCAGCAGTGGGCCACACCCTCCTCTGGGCTGCCTGCACGCTCAGCCGTGCTTGGCCCGGCTGGTTGCCGTTCAGGCTGGCAGCATCGTCCCTGACTGCGCGCCTCTCTCTGTGTGTGCGTGCAGCTGGTCGAGCTGGCGCACGTGCTGCCTGTGGCGGGGCCCACCCCCGCGGAGCGTGCGCTGCGCCAGGTGGCCACGCGGGGGGTGGTGCGCCTCTTCAATGCGGTGAGGGCCACGCAGCAGTGGTCGCTCATACCAGATTCACAGATGCTGCCGTCCTGGTCCGCTGCGAAGTCGTGCTGCTCGCGCCTTCTCTGTGCCCCCCCGCCTAGCACGGCCCTTGGGTGCAGCAATCAGCAGTGGGAGGGTCCAGCTTTACCCCCCATTTGGATGTCGAGCGCAGCATCCCCCCTGTTGAATGCCTGTCTGCTTGGCTCCTGCGCAGGTGGCCAAGGCACAAAAGGAGCAGGCGGCAGCGGCAGCGGCTCCAGATGGGCCCCACAGAACAAAAGGTGTGGGCCTGGCTAGTCTGGGCCACTTCGATGGGACAGCACCGCATCCCAATCGACGGCACTGATGAGCCGAGCTGATCCTGCCGGGACATCAGCCGCTTCAATGTTGCCATTGTATGACCATAGCGCTGTGTCTGCTCCACTGATTGGCAACTCATGGGTGGGTGCAGGAGCAGGCCGGCTGGACAAGCGCTCCTTTTTGGCGGAGCTGCGCGGAGTGGCGGGGGCAGCAGAGGGCAGCCCTGCACCGGAGCAGCGGCCAGGTGACGCACCGGCCGGGGGTGCGGCGGGGGCAGAGAGGGGCCCCAAAGGAGGGGAGCCTGGGGATGTCAGGGAGGGGCGGCAGGTAACACAAGAGAGGAGCGCCTGGGAATGCTGGGCGCTCACAGCTGCCTGTGGCTCTGATGAACGACAGTTTCATCCATGTCAGTGCAAGGCGAAGTTGTACGCCATGTCTGGGGGCCTGATGTTGGAGTTGATAGTGTGTACGGTGTCAAAGGTGAAGTTCGGAAGAGGAAGCCGCCAGATTGGAGGCGTGTGGGGGCAGCGAGCCCCACTTTGCAGCAGATTCGTGTGCGCCGTGGTGCAGCACTGCTGACCTGCATGTGTGGCACCTGGTGGCCACTCCTAGAAGAGGTCATGAGGTCGACTTAACCGCCAGAATGCGCAGCTTCCTTTATCTGTCACGATCTTTTGAGTTACTCGTCTGCGGTGGTCATGTTGTCTCCTTTTGACCAAGAACATTTTTGTTACTCGCGGATAGGAGCCCTCCAAAAGGCGAAGCCGACCTACTGTGCGTGGGGGACTCGCAGCAGTACCATGGCGGCTTTGCGCGAGGGTGCCTGCGCCAGTGCCTCCCCGTAGGCGGGGCGCGGTCGTTCCTGTGGCTCGCTCTTGTTGACCGTGCTTGTGTGCATGACAGGCGGACCTCACCGAGGCGGGGCCGAGCGCTGGGGGCTGGGACGTGCTCCGCGACGACTTCTTGCTGGGCCGCCACAAGCTGGCGGACTGGGACCGGGGCGCGGTGAGATGTCACTCCGATCACCAGCCTGGGCGGTGCAACGCTAGGCGGGGCGAAGCCGCAGCACGCTCTTGGCGATCGAACGTCTGTTTCTGAACAACCTTTGGGCGCAACCCTGAAGTGCAGTCTGCCTCTGCCGGCGGAACCTTGGTTCCCGGCAAGACGTGTGACCACCTCCCCCTCGTGTGTTCCTGCAGGATGAGGCTCCAGCTGCCAGCCTGGACGATAGTGACAGCGGGAGCGCGGGGAGCTTGGGAGAAAGTCAATCAGAGAGCGAGTCAGAAGGAGACGACTGACGAAAGAGGTCGGTCCTGCATTGCGGTGTGTTTGCGCTGTGCACATAAAACGACTCAGATAGCTGCCAAACGTTGCCTTTATTCACGTCATTCGAGCGGCATGAAGGTGTTGGATGTGGCGGCTTTTATTCTCGGAAAACTTGGGACATCAAGTGCGTCTAGCGGCTCACTTCCATGCCGTCGGCCTTTCAAGAGTTGTCGTCAGTTCGATACCCTTTTCAAAGGGACTCACAAGGGCGCTATCAATCCCAGCTGGAAGTTGAAGAGTCCCTGCTGCAGACAGACGGGCCCATTCGGGACCAACTACTTTGCATGCATGCTACACTCGCGACGCAAACTTGAGCTTGGATAACCACACAAGCAATCATATCTTGAGTTCCGAAGAGGTTTCCAGTGCCTGCGCACAGCGCACAGGCTGACCAGCAACCGGTTGGGGTTGCTGCACACTACCCTCAACAGCCCGGATCAAGCTAGGTACACCAGCTCATTATAACGACACGCGACACTTTGCATTCACGATCCGGCCTCAATTATTTCAGCATGTCAGTACACAGATTGAAAATGACACATGTGAAACACTGCAAACATAAGTCCATGGGCTAGATATGTCTAGCCTGGCGAATTATTGAATAATGTACAGCAATATTGCTAAAGTCAATTCGCCGTTTTTTGGATCAAAATTAGCGACATTCGAGCTCGACTGATGGTGTTCTTCCAAATAATCAAAGATGCATGTGCTTCTTGCTCACAATACGTCGAGGTCGCCATATGTGCATGGCACTTTGCATGATTGCATGATCCATGACTTTGCATGCATGAGCGCGCGCCGATGCATGGTTGTTTCATTGCACAAAAGCGTCTGCGTGCAGATCGCGATCGGGGACTCCAAATCGCAGACTTTACTGCATTGATACCGTGACATCGTACTTAAGTCGACATTATGAAGTGGCGAACTTATACAGATGTGTTTGTTCACTTAACCCAATGCAACTGCATGTCACAGGGTGCAGGCATATAGAAGAATCTCGATTTGGTTGAACAGGAAGGTTCTGCCCCACGTCATTAGTACCGTTGGACTGCCTCACCGCGAATTTGGAACGTAAATTTGGCGCGCAGCTGCAAAGATGTATTGACGATGTCCACTTCAAGGAGCTATGATGCAGGCAATCAATAAGGGAATTCGACAGGAGCTTCGAAAGGAACTTTTCTGCCTTTAAGAACACCATATGAATTTACGAACACGATCTGCAAGACCTTGTGGTTGCAGTAATCAATTCACATGTAAGGAAAGGACCGAGTTTGAAAACACAAATCATCCGATCCAAATGTTCGTGTCCAACTCAATGTATCATACTGCTTCGTACAGACGCCCCCTGTCTTTGTCATGAACCCCGTACTACAACCCTGTAGATCAGGCTTGCCCGCTGATGTCACGTCCTGGGTTGCTGCGGCAGGAGCCACTGGAAGAGGTCGTCGGGGCAGTCGTCGTTGGTGCGCCGCTGCGCGTACTCGTGCAACATGGCCCACAGCTCGCCCACGGCCCACCCCTCGCGCCGCAGCCACGCGCCCACCTGCCACACCGCCCAGCCACCCGCACGCAGTCAGGCCAGCCAGTGGAGGCCCCTTCGAGAGGAATGTCACAGCACGTCTCCCTGCTGACTACGGTCCTGCAGTCCTTGCCCGAGGCCTATCCCCTCACGAGGCAGCCCGGCAAGGTTGAAAGCAGTTGAATAGAGGCGGCTCGGTGAGGTGCCGGGGGGTCACCTGCGCCAGGCGTGCGGCCTTGGCGTCCCCGAAGGAGCAGTAGAGCAGCTGCGGTCGCCCCGCCTGCGTGGCCGCCATCCACTGCAGCAGCGCCTTCAGCTGCACGTCACCCCCAAATGCACCGCACCCCCAGTTGCCAGTCGCCACCCCCCTTCCCGCTGCCGGCACGGCCTCGCTTTGTGCCCCCTCCAGCATGCCAACTGCAGCGCCCGACGTGCTGGCCCCACCTTCGGGGCTGGTGGACGGTGCACCTTCGTTGGCCGCGCCGGCAGGGCTGGCAAGGGCCCCTGGGTCATGGACCCAACCGCGCCGGGGGGCGTGGTCCAGGAATCCACAGAAGGCCTTATTAACCTCCCTGCAACCCGCCCCACACAAGTCAGTTGCAAAACCACCGCCGAGTACAAACTGGCCTGGCACCAGAATGCTTCAGTATGCCCGTTTCATAGCCAAGTGGGGCGCAGACTGGACTACAGCCTGCTTTCTGCTCCACTGCGTCCATAAGTGCGCACGGCCACGCCGCCTCCGCTTCCCGCGCTGGTGCTGACCTGAGCCTGTGCTGCGAGGCCCACTGCCTTGTTCCCGGGTTGGCCAGCGCGTCAATGGCCACCAGGTGCGTAGCGCGCCGCCCCAGCGCATCACGCGGCGTTGCGTCCACGAAGTCCCCCGCAAACTGGAAGGTGTCCGCATACCTGCACCCAGCGCCCGAGTCAGGCGCCATGCAGCAGGCCTCATCCGCAGCTGCGCGCTGCCCAGGACGGCCAGAAGCCGCGCGCGAGCGGCAGTGGTCCGGAGAGAAGGGCAGCTCACCCGGTGTAGGCGCTGTAGCGCTCCGCGCCGACCACCTCGATGGCCTCATTGTCCGCGAGGGCGGGCAGGAAGAGCATGCCCACCAGCAGCTCGGGGCACAGCATGAAGCGGATCTCCTCCTGCACCGCGCACGCCCCGCACGTCACGCCCCAGCCTGACAATGCCCGCGGTGCACGGGCAGCAGGCGCAGCTGAGGCAGCGGAGGGGCGCACTGGCAGTGGGGGGGGCAGAGCAGGGCCGAAGCTTCACCTGCACGCAGCCGGCACCCAGAACGCCGCCCCCAAGGAAGGCGTTGGCAAAGTCGACTTGCAGGTAGGCTGCGCCGTCATCCTCAATCGTGCCGCCGTCCAGAACCTGCACCCGCCTAAGCAAACAAGGGTCAACAGAGCGGCAGTCAGGGACAAAGGGATGAGGCAGCAGCACCAGCCTTCAGGAAAGGCGCACGGGGAAGCTCGTGCTGAAACATGGACGTACAACCTCAAGCAACGCACGGTAGGCCCTGCAGCGGTGGCCTTGCTGTGGCGTACCTGGAGGGGGCAGAGTGCAGCTGTGCTGGCGGCCCAGTCCTCGCTGGTGGGGAGGGGGGCGGGGGGATCCCCGGGGCTGCCCGGCAGGGGCAGCACTTTGCGCTCGAAGGTGACCGTGCCGCGAGGGGGCTGCTGTGTGACACGCCCAAAGTAGTGCACCAGGCACTGCACCTTGGCCGCCTGCGAGGGGGCGCCCCGCACCAGCAACCTGCAGGGCCCCAGGGGAGGCGAGCGCTGAGAAATGGCACCACCACTGCAGCCAAGAGCAGCAGGGCAGGCGCGCAGAACGAGGTCCCGCAGCCCTACAGCAGCTATCTGGCAGCATGCAGGAGCCTCTTTTGATGTTGAGCGAAACCCCGGCTTTGTCTCTTCTGCCGAGCCTGGTGTTGGCCAGGTGCGAGGCTGCGTACCCAAAGAGGCGGTCGCAGTTGATGGCCGGCAGCATCTCGTCCGTGCGTGGCCCCGTAGGGAAGAGGCACAAGAAGCTGCACGCCAGCAGCGCCGCAATCAGCTCCTGCACCGCGCCGCGCAGCGTCAGCAGCCACCCAGGACACCAATTGTCAAAACGGACAGTCCCATCTCCACAAACCATGTTCAACTACTCTGAAGTGGCATGGCACCTGCTGTCTGCGCGAGTGCTTGCCCTGTTCCTACCTGGGTGAGCATGACGAGGCCTGGCTGCTGCGCCGGCAGAATGCGCAGGGGGGAGTGGCGGCCGGCTGGGTGGCCCTGCAGCGCTGCCGCGTGCTGCGCTTGCAGGGCCGCAGGAAGGGACAGCGCCAGCACCGCCATGCCGGGGAGGGTGGACAGGAAGAACGAGGCGGCGGCGGCGGGGGGGAGCACCTGCGACAGCCAACAGCCTGAGCACCTTCCATGCGTGCCAGGGAGCCTGTAGACGGTGATGAAAGCATCCACGAAAGTAGGGGGGGAAGATGAGCGAGAGTGGGTGTTTTATGGACCGGGGCCCTCACCTGGTGGAAAAAAGTGTGGAGACCAGTGTGCAGGCTGCCATGGCAGCGGCCGAGGCGCAGCTCGCGGCGCATGTCCTGGATGGCCTCCCCAAGGGCCACCCCCGCCGCCACCCCGCTGGTGGCAGGACCCGCCGCCAGGGCACGCAGGGCATACTCCACGCCAGGCGGCCACTGCCAGCGCCACGCCGCGCCGGCGGCGCGGGGGAGAAAGTCCAGGGGCAGCAACCACTGCAGGGCCTCGTCCGGCAGGGGGGCAGGGGGAAGAGGGGAGGGGGCTGCACAGATAAGAGGGGCTGTTCTGCCAACTCTGCATGCTGGCTCAGCCTTCCAATGACATGGTGTAGTTGAACCTCACCAAGCTCACAAGCTCACTTCAAACAGGGTAAGAAAAATGATGGCAGAATCCACTTGCAAAAGGTACTAGTGCTGCAGTCCATTCCGGACAATCCCACCCAGATGTTACCTGGCTTCATCTCGGTGGCCTTCTCTGATGTGAGCCCATGATCCATGCCCACATTGCCCAGGCAGGGGGTCTTCTTCTACGGCACCGTTGAGGCGGTGTCCCCAAGGTACTCGTCCTGCATCACGGAGGACAGCATCAGATGAAAGCGCAAGAGCTCCTAGCCGTATCACCGTCCCATACTGCTAATTTCAAAGTCTTCTAAGCTGGTGACACAAGCAGCAGGTCAACACCGCACTGCCATTTTGTCATGTTCCAAGCAGCTAACAGACCAGCCGAACTTTCCATACCGCTTACCGATTGCCCGAGACAAAGAGGAACAATTGAACCGAAGTAGACTCGCAGACAATCACGCCAGAAGCATAGTCCCTACAGACGCTTGGAGGAAGCCGGATTGAAGCGCTCGTTGGTGCTGCGACTGGCAGGCTTGCCACGCCTGTTCCAGCTGTCAGAAGCCTCCCGACGAGGGGAACACAAATGGTCGCTTCATATTAATGAACGCGTGCATACCCGGGTGCATAGCGCATAGAACATCGGAGCAGCGTTTGTCGAGTGCTATCCTAAACAGGCTGCATCACCTGTCCTATATCAAAGTGGAATCAAGGGTGCGGCTCCTTGCGAGGATGGGGAGCCCCGGGCCCAAGCATTGAACCATGGGGCATGGGCACTGCAGCCTGTGCAGGCACACACACACACGCAGCATTGCTGCATATTGCGGGTGCGCGTTCGCCCAAAAAATTACAAAATTACGGTATAGGTACCGGTATTATACATACCTAGGTAGGTAGTTCATGTCACGAGCATGATGCTACCGTATGTTATCATGGACTACGGTAGTAGATAGTACTTACTTGATATTTAGTAGGCTGCCGCCTGATCGGTAACGGCTCACGAGCGACTTTGCCGGTCTCAAGATAGGTTTTTGAAGCCACTGCTCTCGGAAGTTTGCGCCGGTTTCACGGTAACGGCAGGGCTTTGCTTAACGTACTGTCCGGTTCTAGCGGGAGGGATACAAAGGGAGGGACACCTGCTTGCTTCGTCCTCTTTCCATTGCACTTGCGGCAGGGGGGCTTGGCGACGCGTCCACCATGGTGCGTATTGGCCCTTCGTATGGGAACCTAATTATACTGGTGCCCCCGTCGTATTGTTGGGTAGAGCAGCTTTTGACGCAGAGATGGAAGCGTACGGGCTGTTGGAGTTTGACGCTGACTTCATCCTCGTTGTGTGTAGGTTTCTGAGAAGAAGGCCGCCAACAGCAACCGGGAGATCCGGGTGCAGAAGCTGGTGCTCAACATCAGCGTGGGCGAGAGCGGAGATAGGCTCACCAGAGCAGCCAAGGTCAGACACTCCTAATCCCGTCCACCCGGGTCGCCTGGTTGCCCTCGTTTTGGGGCCAGAGCGGTCAGAGATTGCAACGATGTTGCTGAGGCAATTGAGTGGCACGGGGCCTCAAGAGTGGTTCTTGCCTGAACTCTTGCTCTCCCTTGCACAGGTTTTGGAGCAGTTGTCAGGCCAGCAGCCCGTGTTCACCAAAGGTAAGGCACTCAGGCGGCAGTAATCAGGGGCCGCCCAGCACGTGCTTATTGACTGCATAGCTTGGCTGGATGAGTTAAGGGGAAGGTTCTCTCAGAAACTATGAATTTGGGTGACCTGCGGATTGCACATTCGTGGTTTGTTTCAATGCCTGCTGGGCAGCGGATGTGCTAAATATGCGGGTGCCGCTTGTCCAGCCCGCTACACGGTGCGGTCTTTTGGCATCCGGCGTAATGAGAAGATTGCCTGCTACGTGACGGTGCGCGGAGAGAAGGCCCTGCAGCTGCTGGAGAGCGGGCTCAAGGTGAAGGAGTACGAGCTGTTGCGGCGCAACTTCAGTGAGACCGGCTGCTTCGGTTTCGGCATCCAGGAGCACATTGACCTGGGAATCAAGTGAGCTCCAGCAAGCACCTTGGCAGTTCTGGCAGATGATCCATGCCCTGGCAAGCGCAGAATGGTGGCCTTTGTGTTGATGGTAATGGTCAGACGCAGTGGGTAATGGTATCTCCTTTACTTGCTGGGGAAGCTGTCCTGCTCTGTCGTGAGACCACACAGCCTTCCGGCGCTTTGAGTATCAGTTACTGATTTCAAGGTGGCATCAAGAATCGTCGCACAGCACTCGTGCAGCTTTGTTGCCGTTTCCAGCTTTGACCTAGGCCAGCCTCTGCTTGGCGCTGACTCGTTAGTGATGGGCAGTGCACTGGTCCATTCTGCTTCACCCTCTCCGCACGCATGTTCAGCCCTTGAGTAGGGAGCCTGATAAGCGAGCAGGATGGAGCCCTGCAAACGAGCGGTTTGCTCCACTGGGTAGCTCACGCAGTGCAAGGCAGGCAAGCTCCTTTGACGGCAAAATAGAGTTGTCCATAAGTAGGGGCATGAAGGTTGCTGTTAGCTGCCTTGGGCGCCAGAGAGGATGGGGGGAGTTAATAAGTTTGGTGGCCAAATATGGATGCACGTCGTGCAGCTGATCATGCCCAAGGAACGCTGTTAGTGCAAAGTCGAGAAGGCTGGTGGCTTTGTGCACATGGGGTACGGGGACGTCCAGTCCGCCATGTTTGGAGAGGGGAATGGCAAGAAGGCACAACAGGCATGGCAATGCACACGGGGCGGAAGCAGGCACGTGCAGCCCAGTGGAGGCTGTCAAGACTGCTGGCCGTAGGAAGCTGGCCTAAAATCAGATGTTCGAAGGGGCCGGTCAGGCAAGGATCAGACGAGTTAGAATCCACACTGTTAGAGTTTGGCTTTAGTCGCTGACATGCCCGTGGTTATGTTTGTCTGCTCAGGTACGATCCTAGCACTGGCATTTACGGCATGGACTTCTATGTGGTTCTGGAGAGGCCCGGCTACCGGGTGGGCCGCAGGAAGAGAGCGCCCTCGCGGGTGGGCATTCAGGTGAGGGGGGCGCAACGAGGTGCAGGGCACCAGCACGGTTTGTTGTTTTGGGCCAACATCAAGTAATTCACAACCGACAGGACCAACTCATTCTAGGCTTTCAGAAGCCTGCTCTTCTTTACGCCCTCACTGGTGCAGGGATCTCTATTTGTCAGAGTCTTTTCTTTATGACATCTGGCAGGGCTTTTCGGATTCTGTTCTGAGTAAGATATAGCGAAGGCATTTCAGCACAGCTTGTGCAATTGATGGCAAGCTTAGCACCTGAGATGGTTCTGTCTTATCAAATGAGCAGTATCCCTCTCTTCTTCTGCGTGAATCCGAGCTTATGCACGGTCAGATAATGTAGAGCTTGCTTTTATTCTGAGAGCAGAGTGGAAATATAAGTTTCCTTGCTTCTTGCGAAGGGGTTTTACATGATCATCCAGACAAGACACGCTGATTGTCTGGTTTAGCTCTGACTACATGGATTGCATGGCAAGCCCCGCGTTTGACAGTACGGCAGGGCATGTTAACGTTTTCGCTTCAACCTTTTCCTCTTGTATGCAGCACCGTGTGACCAAGGAGGATGCACAGAAGTGGTTCCAGGTTAAATACGAGGGAGTGCTGGTCAACAAGAGCCAGAGGATGGAGTAAGCAATGACAGTGTCCACTTTGGCCTTAATTTGCAGGCTTTCACAAACAAGTTTGCCATTGTGCTTTATCATGGTCCTCTCAATCCTCTCGTGTGGTGTCATGCACCGGTGCTTGAATAAGCGTTTCGTGCATCATGGTCAGATGGGAGAGGTCGCAGGTCTCCGGGTTGCCAGCCAGACCTTTAAGTAGGCTTTCATTGTCGGAGATAATACAGTACTCTTAATGCCCATATGATCAGATCGCGGAAGCCCTCTGTTTTGGTTGCGAGCCGCATATATCCTCAATACGTTCTACAACACCTGGTGAAGGGGTCTCTGCAAAAGACAGCCACGCCACCTCGTGCATGTCACCCCACTGCTTTCAATATACTGACATGCATGTCGGGTAGCAAGAGCCAGGCGGTTGCACCACATCTTGCTCGGACCATGTCAGGTCCTGCCCACAACGCGTTCAAGGTCTTGCGGCATGACCCTATGTATGGTCAAATCGTCGTTCTTCTACCCTTGGTACATGCACCGCATTGTACATTCATTCGGTATATGTCAGTGTGATATTCAGATCCATGTCCTTTTGAAGGACTCTCGTCACCGCAGTGATTTGTAGTAAGCTGCATGCGGCTTGTGGCTCCTAGTGACAGTAGTCTTAGTGTTTTTGGACAGTGCCTACCCAGTTTTTCGAGGGAACTCGTTAAATTGCTTATAGAGGGCGTCGGTTTTCAAGCCGCGTTCAATGATGGATATGGGTCACTATCGAGGGGAAAGAGTGATCCACTGGCCCGGCCAAACTCCCCTGAGTAACAGGGCAAAAAATCGCTCAGCCAATGCAAAACTTGGGCCGCTTTGTCGTGATGCTACGTGTCGTGTCAGTAACGTCTCGGGTCCTATGACCATGCGCAATCTAACGTGCTCAAAATGAATATAGTACCGCGGCTAATCCGCGCAACCAATCCTAACATGCTGATGTAGTCGTAGTCATGCAGTAAATGTCGTAATCCATGGTGCGGCCGTACTCGATCGGGAATTCACACCGAAGGTAGGCGCTGCGCTCGCTGTCTGTGTTCGGATCCACCTAATACTTCACCCGCTGCTTGCGGGGGTTTGGAATCATATGCTGGCCGGTCCCATGACACTCATCCCGACTGAGTGTGTCAGGCAGATCGTGGGATGCAATCACCACGTGCGCCATAACAGTGACTACGTCAGGGGTGCCTGGATTCAGCTCGAAGCTGACCGGCTCAAGTGTTTGATCCAAGCGGTCCGAACAGCTGTCCTGTTGCATCGCGGATCACAATCGCTCTGCGGCGAATGGCATGTCAAGGGTAATCCCCATTGCCTTGGCGCCTGAGGGGCCTGTAATGACGGCCTCCGCGCCAGAATCCAGAATCAAGTTCGGCACCACGCGCCCGTTCACTAGGAGGGCAAGCTGCGGGCCGGAGTTATCAATCCGAGGTGACCTGTGGAACCCCGCGTTCGGGTCACTGCGGTACGCCCCTGGCAGCTTCCCTAGGAGCGCTCCAATTTGGGGGTTCTCTGGGTCGTAAATGTTGTCTGCAGCCGGCTCTGGGGGCGGACCGGCGGCAGCTGGTGCCTGGTCGGCGTCTTGCAGCGCGGGCGCAGTGTCCACTGGGGCAGTCGGCCCGCAAATGACTCCCTGTCGGCGTGGATCGTCCGACGGAGCCCAGCTCTTGAAAGCCCTGAGGCAGAATCCGTGTTCTGGTGGTCCCCTGGGCTGCGCTCTTAGCAGCGTCTTCTGGTGCAATTGCTTTTTGCTTTCCCTTCGCCAGCGCGGTAACTTCCGGCGCGGCTGTCTGGGCGGAATCCGGCTCTGCGCGCTGCTCAGCTTCGGCTGGCTCGGCAGGCTCGGGTCTGGTCGGACTGGAAGTCCGAATGAAGTCCTTGGGCAGAAAGCCCAGCGGCATGTCGGCGAGACGGCCGCGACGTCGTTCGTTCTTAGGGGCCTCTCGTGTAAGGCCACTGCACGCAGCTTAGGCGCGGCCTGACGTGAGGTGGCTGGCCTACTGTGACTGGCTGCTGCTTGCCCGTTCGGGTTGCGGCGCGCGCTGACATCACGCAGGCGCCGTATCCTGTGACGCGTCCATAGTGGGCGTCCCAGAGCTCCTGAAGCTCCTCAAGTGTGGGCTCGGCCGGGTCCCTGGGCTCGTTCTTCTGAGCGGCCGGGGCCTGCGCGGCACGAGCGTTCGCAAGGGGCGGCGCTGATGGCGCCCCATGCTGTAAGGCCTTGCATTCGGCCATATCATGCGTACTGGAGTTGTAATGCGTGCACCACTTCTTCGGCGCGCCGGGCGCCTGCTGCTTGGCGCGCTTCCTTGCGCATTGAGAAGCCCAG
>DF237714.1:0-35067 GCA_000708835.1 Klebsormidium nitens | reverse complement strand
CAGTGTTACTATAAGTTGCACAGAACCAAGACATAAGTTTTGCATGTAAGGTACTAAATATCCACGTCTTGACATTCAAGACGTATCAGATCTGCATCAAGTAAGCTCAGAACGACCTCGGTAGACAACTATCTGTAGTACCAATCAGCTCTTGAAGACTCGGCTCAACGTACCCGCGGAGCCATTACCTCATGGCCCGCCTGAAGCGAATCCATAATAAGTATAACCGTCAGTGCAGTTCTAACCTGAGACATCGCCTTGAAAGCTCATATTCAAACCTTCAACCCCCCTAGCTTTTCCGCAAGCTCCCCAGCTTCCGGCCCCTCTTCCTCTTCCCCTTCTTCTTCCTCCTCGTCCTCTTCGTCCTCTTCCTCTCCTTCTTCATCATTATCTTCCAAAGACCCCAGAGCCTCTTTCCGGTCCTGAAATAGGTCTTGCAATTCCTCCAACCCCTTTTCCGAGATGTGGTTATCATTGAGGGATAAAAGCTTGAAGGCAGGTTTGGAGACGACCGCTTTGGCGGCAGCGACTGCTCCCATGTGGCCGAGGCTGTTGCAGGTCAGGTCCAACTCCTCAAGAGACCTGGGGAAGAGTCGGCCGTCAAAACGATCATGGTTAAAGCTAATAAAAATATAGATCTCCGGAATTAACGTACATTTGCGTCTTGCAGGCCCTGGTATTTCTGGAGGAAGAACTGCGGTCAGCGAAGATGCAAAATAAAGACGAGTGCTGAGGGAGGCGCGTCGTAAGTAACGACACGAGTGCTGTGTAAGGAAGTCGCACGGTTCCACCCTGAAGTACACGCACCATTGCCGCAACTTGTGGGCTGGGGGGAGCCCACTGACACAATGTTGTATTGCAAACGAGCATAACGACGGCCTGACCACCGACAACCAACCCACTAACATGGTATTGGAAAACGGGTGACTTGATGACCCGTTCACTAGGCCGCTTGTGAGCCTGCGTCACATCAAACAGAGGATTCTAAGATCGATCGGCAACGAAATTGTTTTTATCAATTCCAGCAATCGGCGCTTTTCAAGGTCGCCCAGTCCGAATTCTGACGGTATCAAGTCCAAGTCGAGCCACCCCACTAGCGCGAAATGGGCCCTCCGGTTTTCAGAATTCTTCGACTGACACCCAGGCACGCGACCTCAACGCCAAAGCACCAGGACAGCGGATCTGTCAGTCCATCAAAGCACTCACTCGTGCCCTATTTCGAGGACTTTCGCGATGACGGCCGCCCCCCGGTCCCGGAGGTCGTTGTCCGCCAGGTTCAGCTTCCGCAGCTTCTGTTTCCCCCGGATAGCCTCCGCGACGGCGGTCGCAGCCTTCGGGGTGATGTCGTTTCCGGACAGGTCCAGTACCTGCAGCGAAGAGCAACCACTTCGGACGCTCACGATAGGACGCTTTCGGACGTTCGCAGTGCAGAACGCAACAGATTTTTTGGTGTCCTTATCGTATAGTGTCCGGAGTAGCCGTACAGCTTTGTTGTGATGTCGTTTTCGGACAGGTCCAGTGCCTGCAGCGGACGGCCAACCATTTTGGACGCTTTGGGCACAGGTCCATCTGAACGTCTGCAGTGGAGAAACGCAACAGAAGCTTCTGTCACTTCGCAAAATAAATTGCGAAGAGAGCGTACGGCCGTTCCAGTGGTGTCGTTTCCAGACGGGTCCAAAAAGGGCAGCGCCATTTGCTAGATTGATTACTCCTCCCCTTTGCGTGGGCCGGCTGTGCTCGGGCGTCCGGGTACACTATATTTCTCTTCGCGGTCCCGGACATATAAACAAGTTGCAGAGGCGGGTTGAACCGTTTACATGCGTTACCGCCGCAAGTGTCAAGGGGCCTACAGCTTGCTGATCACAATGGGTGGACTGGTCCCTTGGAACAATCCAGGCAAGTCTCCAGACCAAAAGCGAACGTGCTGCAAAACGAATGTTTCAACAGTATAGTGTTCAGCATTCAGATGTGCCCGAGCAGCCAAACAGGTTTCTCCGACGCATCAAGAGGGTCACCATTTGCCCGCAGGAATATCAAAAGGAGCTCCGTTCTCGTCTACACGCCAAGGCAGAATCTACTCAAGTGAGCATGATTGGTCTCACCTCCAAGTCTGGGCACCTTGAAGCCAGTGCTTTCGCGACCGCAACCGACCCCTCGTCTTCTAGGCCTGCCATACAGAGGTTTTCCAGATTAAAGCGAAATCGTGGGCAGTATCCGCGTATCAGGAAGCTCTTGGCCATTACGACCCATCCCTTGTCGCCCCGTAATACCTGGGAATCACGCCAAATGCTGATACCGGTGCACTCTGCCCGTCGACACAATTGAACGGCACAGGCGTTATCTCTGACAGAGTGGATGCTTAGATGTGTGACTTCAGGTGGCGCAAACAACTACTGTTATCAGGTTTGACGCGCATCCTGGTATGTCTTCCTCCACGCCATGCCATGGCGAGTGCACGATGCACAGGTACCAGATACATCATTCTGTCGTTGTGAGAACGGTACAACTTCCTCAGAAACAGCGACTTGAGATTGCTTGGGATTTGTTGGCTTTCTGCCTGGTCCGATGCTGCGTGCCTGGAGGGGCTTGGTCTGTGAACACGAGCTGAAATGGCAATCACCAAATACGTAAGCTTGGCTGTACACTTACTTAGGTCTGAAAGGATCGCTTCCCGGAGCTTTGGATGCGCTGTCAACGCCTTGGCGAGCGCCATGCCCCCCTCTGGGCCAAAGCCGTTGTCCTTCAAGTCTAGCCGTTGCAGGCTGGACCCTGAAGGCCGTAGAAAGCTGATGGTCAGCGATCTGAAGTAGCCGGTCATATCCGTGTCAAGAATTACCGTAGTCCAGCATGATAATTCCGAACGCTTTTATTTTGAAATATTTCCGACAATCCGACCAGGGATGTGGAATTGATTATGATGATTCCGACAAGAATCCGAATGCCCTAATATTCTCATTTGGAAGGGTCACTTTAGCTGATTTCGGCAACTTTGTAGCTTCCGAGGACCACTTTAAGATTACTTTACCTTTCCGAAATTCCACTTTCCGAACCAAAATCCGATAATCTGACTATCTGTCGAATACAGATTTTTACTTACTCATTCGGAAGCATCACCTTGGACTACAGTACTTTCGTCAGAACGGCAGGTGCAGTCCAATAATCTCAGCCTCAAGACAAGATCTGGATATCTCAAGGTTCCTCACGGACTTGGCGCAGCTGACTATCTTTTCCTCGCAAGACCTGAATCCAGCCCAAGTAGAGAGTCCAACTACAGTAAGCACCGCAGAAACACGGCCCTTGCCTTTTCGAAAGAAGAGCAAGTTGGGCCCGTTTGATCAACACCATACAATTTGAACACCCACCGGAAAGTAGCGCGGATGCCAGCGCCGCACCACCCTCGCTTCCGACCCGCGTCGAAGAGAAGCGGAAGTCCTCGAGCACTGGTGCAGCGGTCACGACCTTCGCCAGAATCTTTGCCCCATCGTCACCTGCATACAAGGAGAGTATCGTTTGAGACTGCGGGCTGTTCGCATCCGGCTTAGATCGATCCAACTTGCTTGAGTCGTCGACTCCCGTCCCTGGTCCAAGAACACGCAGATACACCAGTTGTTTGAAATCGAAGTACGTAGTTGAGTTCTCTACTTTAAAATGAACCCCATGCTTGGGAGGACCGCAGACGAGCTTTCACACTTGTCAGTCGACGTGATTCAAGAAGACTCCTCCGGCATAGAGCTCGAAAAGCCACAGATACGAGCAAACCTTGTCATGGCCAAAATGACTAGGACAAGCGGCATTCGTCCCAGTTGAGCTCCAATTGTTGCGTCAATGTTTGACGAGGCGCATAACTTTGCAAACAAAGTAGTATCACCTAAGTATAACCTACCACTCATGTTGTTGTAGAAGTGCAAGGTGCGGAGCTCCTTGGGCGCGGCCAGCAGTTCGTGGATCGCTGCGGCAGCCTCGGGCGAGATGCCGTTATTGCAGAAGTAAAGATGTTGCAACGAGCTCTGCAAAGCGTAAGTTGCAACTTCAAACGAAGGAATGCGCTGTTCCGTCAATTCAGATGACACACTGATGAAGTGTGCTCCATATGCAAACGCGACGATGCCAACCAAATACTTGATAAATCCGCCGGCCCAGAGCTTGCTGCAGCATGCGAGATTTGGAGAGATCGCAAAATTGCAGAAGATATTTTGCCTTTTAACCCAATTCAGTGGTTGCCGATTTTCCCACTGCATCAACTGCTCACTGCACGATTCTGGGAACAGCCTGCTCCTTGCCAAGGAAACATATGGAAGCCGGGACAGGCAGTATCTAGCTTGCATGATGCGATCAGAATACCATGCTGAATTCCTCCTGGTTAATTTCAGCTTTGAAAGTCACACCTGCATTTCTTCGTAGAACATCATTATCATAGTTCTTTCCTGGACGGATATGCAATCTTTGAATCGATTTCCGCAATAAAATCACCTGGTTTTCGAAGATGGCCTTTGCCGCTCGAACTCCCTTCTCCCCGAGCGCGTTGTCGCTCAGGTTCAGGGATTGCAGCTTGCTGCCAATCAAAGCACCCGTGATGATCTCCAGCACACGGAGTGCCTCCTTTTCCTTCATAACAGAAGGCGGGGAGCAGTTCCAATTGAGAAATTGCTCATCTCAACTAACATTGTCCGCTGACTATCGATTCATCAGTAAACACCGCCAAGAAACACAACATCCATATTGCAGGGACTCTTGAAGATGCCTTGCGGACGGGCCCTGACGACAGAGTGACCGGTCCGGTTGTGCCAATCTCCAGTTTGAACACAGGTGTGTTTGAAGTCATATTCCCTGCTTAGGGAACCTATTTGTTCATACCGTGCCGCATTGAAAGATTCTTGGATGCTGAGTAATGAAAGCACGGCGTGCTTTTTGGTTTGCTGCATAGCAAAGTCAGGAGCATCTCGTCACTCACTTCTTGGCCCGCAATGATGTCACTCAAATCAGCCTCCGTCAACTGTGCTTTGGACGCTGCCAGAGCAGCCGCTACCACTTGCGCTCCTTCCTGGTTGAAACTCTTGTTGCTCAAAACAACCTGCACAATAAACCAACTTATAAGCACTGATGTTGTCCGTCGGCTTTATCTCTTGAAGAACTAGGGAGATTTGACAAGAGGGAGCGCACAATGTCAACAGCAAAACTTTGATTGACAATGCAGTGGCTATGTACTGGGGCACAAAGTTCCGAGTGGCCAGTAAGAGGACTTCAGCCCCTTGGAAGAGGATCGCTCACTCCTGGATTGGCCTATTTGCAGACCGACCAGGAAGAGGCAAGCAAACTTAGAAACGTCAGCTATGATATATTGGTGCGGAAGTCGTCCAGGAGGCATACTTTTGTGTACGAGTGTTCTGCTGTCAAGATCGGTTTCAGAAGCTCCTCTGCAGCTGCCTTTGTGTCCACCTTCTCCCGCTTCCCTCCAGAAACGTCAAACTGTAGGAGGCCATGGAATAGAGAGGTATCAATGCAAAGCAGATTGATCAAATCAAGGCTGGGATTGTGGATAGGAGGTTGCTTGCTCCAAGAGGCCCTTATCAAAGGACAGAGCCTGGAAATACTAGGAACCTGGTACATGGCAAAGTATAGGCGAGATGTATCGCATCTTGTTCATTGCAATGCGCTTAAGATCTTTGATTGCTGAGGTCGACAAAAGACTTGCGCTCGTCAGTCTCACAGGCTTACCACATTGGTCGGTGCCTTTGCTGGTGGTGCGGCCGCGACAGACTTCTGCTGCAGTTCTGCCAGCACCAACTCTGCCGCCTTGTTCGCATATTCCTTCAGAGCACCAGAGCCGGCGGTCTCCGCTGCCGCATAGGCAGTGGATTCAATCCTTGCAGCAGACGCAGCTGCTGCTTTGTCATCAATGCGCTCTGTCTGCAAAGTAAAGATACCGCCACAGTCAGATCTGCTAATTCTTTGGGATGATTCTGAAGCATCAAAGGAATGTGTGACTTTGTCACACCCGTTTAAACTTCAATGCGATATGAGTTGTGATTCATAAGAGTTGAATACAGAACTAACTGGACGAACCAGGAACTGGAAGTGATGTAACAATGCAACCCCACAGGTTCTGGATCCGGTGGCAATGTAAGGACCACACACTCTCATGACGCTTTAACATAGTTTGAGATTAACCATGGTGCCCGAAACACGGACACTCTGTCTGCTTCACCTTCTCATCAAAGAATGACATTGCTGTCAGGTTGGTTGCAATCCTTTCCACCAGGCGGTCCCTCATCTGCTGGCTCGGTGGCCACACAGCGTAATCAACGGCCTCCTTCGCACTGGCATTCGGGCTGGCACCTGCGTCCTCCATAGTCGAGGGTGCAATCAGAAGCACTTGCAGAACGGGGTCTGGATGATTGAAAGCAATTTCTTTGTGATGAACTTCAATGACGACCTTCTTGAAGTGACTTTCTCGAGACTTTCTCTCGACTGCCTCAGGAACGAACTCCAGAGAGACTCTGATAGACAATGGGTTATATCCGTAACCAAGTACAAACCCTGGACTCACGTTGAAAGGAAAGTGGCTAACTGATGTGGAAATATGCACTCGGAAATGGTTCGATTCATGAGAAATGTTCTGCTTGGTTAGTGTGTGGGTTTGAAGCAAATCGAATGGAACGAGGAGGGAGCCCTTGCCATTGGCATTGGAATTTGGAGCCCTGCTCGCATTCGTATGGCACAGGCAAAGGCACCCCCTAGGTAGTAGTATGGGCAGTACTTAGTATTGCAGATGATTTTTCTAGCTATTCACAATCTGATTCTGTCAGCTCTAAGGCGCTTTTCTTAGCTTCTGGGAAAGCTGCCCTTCTACCTTCTGCTGCATTGTGCACAGGAATGCATGCTTTGAATTAGATGTGAGCGCCGCTTTTTGCAGGCCTTGACTTCGTTTACTCACCAAGGTTCAAATCCACCTGGTTTCCCAGCATGGCATTCCATTCTGCAGCAAGGAGTGGCGACCTGCCAGGGCTCACACGAGCAATTGCTGAAGGTGCTGATGTCAATGAGAGGGACAAGCTGAACAGGACTCCGTATCCTCACGGTTTGTGCATATGGAGACACTTCAGATTCGTGTGCTATTTGCATGTCACTGCTCCTTTGATTGTTAACTTCCTTTACAAGAGGGAGCCTAGCTTGCACTTCCTCAGATTGTGCACAAAAACGAGAGGACATATCTAGGACCATGTGACATCTTGCAGGAAAAAAGGTACTCTGGTTGAGAATACAGCTGTTATGGCTTGGCTTAGCTGCACTAGAGACCCTGCTATCCTGCAAGCCTGATACTGCTTGGACTCTGATTGGCCAAGTCCCCAGTGACAACCATCACATATGATCGAAGCAAGAAGACTTCAGCATGGTGATCCAGCTGTGCCCTCTACTTTCAGCCACGTGACAAGGCTTGTTGGCCTTGTTTCACATCGGCTATGTATCTTGGTTTTTCTCCTTGACAGCCGCCCGCTCAGCCTGCATCTTGCTGCATGGGCGGGGCATGCGGAGGCCATTAAGCTACTCTGTGACCACCATGCCGCAGTGAACGCGGCTGCCGCCGATGACATGGTGGCGCTACACTTTGCAAGCCAGGTGATTGGTATTCCAGCTTCTTTTGTTGCTTGTTTGAGTAACTTTTCAAATTGCAGCTGAGGGAAATGAGGTCGTATGCTCACCTTGGTGAGGAGTCAGGGAAGATGTCAAGGGATCAGTCAAGGGAGAATGTTTGACCAACTTTTCTGATTGCAGCTGAAGATGTGAAGCCGTATGTTCACCTTGGTGAGAAGTCAGAGAAGAAGTCAATTCACTTCTTCCCTGAATATTCTCACCCCTTTCGATAAGTCAAGGAATTGTTTTGTTTCACTCTTTGAAGTTTGAAATAAGCTTCTTTTCAAATTTTTAGCGGGTGCTGCTACAGTGCTTGCTTTCCTCTGCTTCAAAGGTGGAGGTCCCTTGCTGCTTGAAAATAGTGGTCCCACATTAGCAAAGAGAGCAAGTGTTTGTAAGGAGTCAAATGGGAATGAAGACATTGGCGGTGAGGCGCCTGGGTTCTCATGGCCTGTCATATGTGAAAGTCGGACAGATCTTGCTTGGTCGACTATCCGCCGTGCTGCAGTCCTGACTTTACCATGTCATTATCATCTTCTTTTCACAAGGAAATTGTGCAGGCTTTCGTTGACACTCATATATTCACACTCGACTCTCATTCTTTGCCTTGTCGATGTTCCTTCTAATGTTTCTATCGGATCTGCTGAGTCTTGGTCGTCCCCATGTTTCTCAGAGAGGCCACCTGGCGGCCGTGAAGGCGCTCCTGGCCGCCAAAGCGAAAGTGAATGTGCGCACGCGAAAGGCGATGACGCCGCTCCACTTTGCGGCAGGAGGGGGGCACGCCGAGATGGTCGCTGCGTTGGTTCGAAAAGGCGCCGATACTGCTGCGACAAACAAGCAGGGACAGACGCCCTTGGATCTAGCCAAGGACGAAGCTGTGGCGGAAGCGCTGCGAACAGGGACGGGTCAAAAAGCTGAGGAGAAAGAGGACGCTGGTAAAAGCAAAGGGGAGACGGAAGATGAGAACGTGGAAAAAGAAAAAGCGGAGGGGCAACCTGTAGATGGTGGGAGGAACGAAGTGGAGGGACAAACGAATGAAGAAGCCGGTGCGAAGGAGGGGAGTCGGATGGCGAAGAACGTGCCGGCTGCAGATGGGCGAGGAGAGACAACAACGGGACGGGAAGAAGGGAGTAAGAAAGAAGAGAAGGGTGAGACGAAAGTGGCGGGGAAGGCGGGGAAGAGTAATCTGCGGAAGCACCGCGGGGAACAAGCTGACGGAATCGCTGGGGAGTCCGCATCTGCGCCGGTTGGGCCGGTTGAAAAAAAAGCGAAGACAGTGAACTTGTCTTACTTTGACACGGATGGCGAAGAAACTTGATGATTATGCTGACTCCTTACATCAAATTCAAAACTTGCCTCTCATTACGACGCGCTCGGTGAGATATTGCATCATTGATGAATTTCGCAGCTGTGCTCAATTCAACGCGTGTGTGATGATGTGTTGCACGACTCACGGTCATGCAGACACACCGTCTCTACTTCCAATTTTGGTTTCGATCAATGTTGATGAGCAAGTTCGACTGTACGCTGGCCCGCGCCGCCCGGATGCAATATCATCATGCTTGCGATCATGTGGTGATCATGCGGTGAACAGCTGCTAGTAAGCGATCGGCCAATGCTCTATAAGACCGTCCCGCCCGGGCCCGCGCGCGGCATGCGAGTTAAAAAAACAGCGGTTCAATGCAGCAAATTAGTAACAGACAAGCTGTTGGACGATTGGTGTACATGCATACTGTGCGCGTGGCCACTTGCTCGCTAAATCCTTGTGCCCTGTAATTGGGCTGATTCCTCCTGGGTTCTGATCGATCGGCGCCCTGAAACCGCCGCAGGGCAATGCACTGCCATAACTGAGACTAACATGCATGCAACTAATCTAGCATGTTGGCAGGTTTGCCAGACAGTTTCTGAAAACCTTGGATATATTCTTCAGAGCTGCCTCTCAGTCGAATCTGCACACTGCTTGCTGGTGCAGGGGGCGCAGGGCGCCTGTTGAGTTTTACATTCCACGTAGACGCCAGCGGTTCTCCTCAATAAAAGCTGTATCTTGATCAATATTAGCTGCTGCCATAAAGCGAGGGAACCTGTTGGCAATCCTCATGTTCCGGAAACGGCAATTCCGGCGGTACTCTGTATATCCTGAGACAGTGTAAGCGTCTATTATGGACAAGGCTTCGTCGTATGAGCCGGCACAGAAAGACGGCAGGTTATACCCTCATGATCGGGGCCCTGGATTAGTCGAAACCGGCAACAGCGGTTCGCTCGCAACCCCCTCCCCCTTTGGCCGGGCCGCTTGCCCCCGCTTCTCGTAAAACTTTGCAAACGAATACCACACTCCCCCCGTGGTGTTAATGAGAATCCCGAACAACCCGAGGAGGGTCAGCTTGACCCCCCCCAGAAGGAAAAAGCCCAACACCGTGCTAACAACACCTTTCAAAACGCCGACGATCGTTGTGGTCAGCGCGCTGTTAACCAGGGTGTTAAGGAAGAGCGTGAAGTTGAGTAGGCTGCCCAGCAGGAGGGAGACGAGGAGCGTCGGGAAAAATGTCCACGACGAGAGCATCTGCAAAGATATTGACCGTTTCGAGTTCCGGGTTTCCAGGTTTTCCAGGATTAGGAGGAGGGCAACGAGGGAAACCGTCGAAAAGGAACCATTTCGAGTTTCCGGGTCTTCAGGATGTAGGAAGAGGGAAACGAGGAGCAGGAAAAACGTCCACGACGAGAGCATCTGCGAGGGGTTTCCAACGGTCACGAAATACTCTCATCAAGCTCCTGGAACCTGACAAAAAAAGTAGGGAGTTGACAATGGCGGCTTTTGGATTAAAGGGCCTTGAGGCTTTAATAGGGGGTGAGATGAGGAGCCTCGGGTGAGGCGAGCATCTGCAAGGGGTTTGCAGAAGGCAGCAAAGATGATCCTAGAAAGATTGTTTTTTCTTAAAAATATACGAACGTGCATAGTGGAAACTTACAATCTTTTCTGAATTTAGGAATGTTCGATCTACATATATCGTTTGTCAATCTACAGACAATTTCGGGGTTGAAAATACCAGGCCCTGGGTGTCTTGAGAGGAAGATGAGGAACATCGAGAGGAGCACAAGAGGGCAACCATTGCGACGGGAAAGACACCGTTGGTTTTTCAATTACGAGCACTTTCGTGTGTTAGTGTAGCTTCGCTAGCCTCCAACAAAGATGGAAAGGACGCCCCCAAATTTTGATTGTCAAGTCAATCACTCCTTGTTCCCACCCACGGAAGCAAAACGCCCAAACTCAACATACATATTCGTGGGGTCATCTGGTGTCTACTCCAATCAAATCGACTTCGAACACTTGTAAAACCCTCAACAGATTTGAAACTTGCGTGCTCAGGCATTTTTGCATGCAAGAACCGTGTCGTTTGGCTTCTGCACCTTAAACAATCTGGCACTAAAACAGTTTGGATTCAGACACTCAAACAAAGACAGCGTTTAGACAGCGTGTCTGCGTGAGCGAGCTCTCCCGAAGCGCGAAATTGGAGCAAGACGACCCCCAAAACGCGGGGTCGGCTGAGCGTAAGCTATACCTAGAGCACCTAAATTTTGAGAGCGGCTCTGCCGAAGCGCCCACGAGTACGAAATGACGAGGCAAAAAACTCGCTCGCATCGTAATGCCGGGGAATATCCTCCCACCTGGATTCCGAAGGCAGTGTGCGCTCGCGAGAGCTCCCCCGAGGCGCCGACGATGACCAGCAGCACCGGCAGCGACATGGCGCTGTTGTAGAGAAGGAGCTCGTTGGTGTTGAGGCCCTCTTCAGCGCCGCTCTTCTCCACCATTAGCAGATAACCCGCCTGTCGGAAAATCGGGTTAGGTTAGCAATAGCTGGTTAGAGTGGCCCGCCTGGCAGAAAGTGGGTGGGGTTCGTTAGAGTTGGTTCGCGAGGACACCAAACAAGGAGCTCGTCGGTGGAGGCCCTCTTCCGCGCCGCTCTTCTCCACCATCAACAAATAGCCCGCCTGGCAGAAAGTGGGTTAGGTTAGTCGCAATCTTGGCATGACAGAGAGGTGGGATAGGTAGAGATTTGGTTAGCGAGGTCATCACACAAGGAGCTCGTTGGTGGCAAGGCTCTCTGCCGCACCACTTTTCTCCACCGTCAGCGGATAACCCGCCTGTCAGTACAATGGGTTGAATCGAGGAAGTAGCAGTCGCTAGGGGGACTAGATACTGTCACGGGAGGCCTTTAGGGAATGACTGTGGCGCTTCCTCTTTTGATGAACGCTGGACAAGGTATAAAACTCGCTGTTCTCGTGTGAACCGCCGTACTACGTCCCTTAGGTATTGGTGGAACTCACGACTTGAGGGGGAAAGAATGACACACCTCTTGCCGTGGTTCCGCTCTCTCCACAGCCGTTGAGGCATCAGCCGAAGGACCGCCTCTTAAGCGACAGAACGTGGATTTACGCGCTGCGCGCATAAGGCGTCAAAGCGGCACTCCCAGCTTGAAACCGGTCCAGAAAAGTAATAACTCTGTCAGGCGGCGGCTCACCTGGAGCAGGACGGATGTGAAGGCCATAGCGTAGCCCGCGAGGTCGAAGCTCAGGTCGAAGAAGCCCGCCAGCAGCGTGCCGGCGACCGTCAGCAGGACCGCGGACGAAACCTGGATTGGACTCAAGAAAGATAATTATAAGCCGAGATGATAATAAGGTATCAATCCGCACTGGGACGGGTACGGTTAGTCTGGTGGTTAGGGTGGGTATGGGTGCGGAGCAGGTGTCTTTTTGGTGTGATCTGTTAGTGTTGGTCGGGGTTTACTATTATCTTGGCTTATTATTATCTCTCTTGAAAACAATGAAATAATGAAACCTGGGCCGACGGGAGAGAGTGTCGGGTGACAGAAAAAGATCAAAGATCAGGATTTAGAAAATAAATGGGACCTCTTAAGTCTCCTTTTGATGGAAAGATGCTGATGGAGAAACAGCCTTTCGACTGGGAGCGGGTCCTCTGCAACGCCCGTTTGGAAGCCAGCGCTCAACAGTGTCTCGGCTCATGCTTTCTGGATTGCGAAGCAGCTATCTCTCTCGTCCCTACTGAACTACGCTCCAACTCGACGCCCACGTGGCCAGAGCTGACTGCAAGCAAAACTGGGGTTTCGAGCCTGTTAAAACTTAACCAGTCGCCCAGGCAGACATCGGCAAATCGCAGGCACGCCTAACCCGCGTTCTGAACCTCACTATAGTTGACCTGCATGCTGGCCGGTCTCTCCGAAGCAAACTTCAGGTCAGATCGTCAAGCGAGTTTGGGACTGAAATCCGGTTAGTGCTAACCTGCAGGCTGGGCCGGCCCTTTCCCCGCAGGAACGAGAAGAAGAGGACCACGACAGGGGTCAGCCGCTTGAGCGTCACGTACATGGGACTGCACGAAAGGAAAGCGGCTTATCAGAAGATCACTACACTGGTTGATAAGTTTGGGACCTCTGAACCTACTACATCCCAGTTCACGATTGATCGGAACATCCTCGCAAGTAAAACAGACTTTTACATCGTTACTCTCGCCCAAACGACTGAAGTCCGTCAGGATGTGGAAGCAGATAGTCAACTCGACTATGCAATGAGATCTACATGCCGCCAGTATTCGGCAGGAGGCTTCGAAAAACAAAATACCCGAGCTCGAAAGGCAAGGCGTGCGCCTTTTTCTTGAAGCGTCACAGCGCTCTTGGTTTGTAAACCGCTCTTCACAGTAGAAGTAAACGCCTCAAGTGATTCAGAACGGAATTTCCGAATACTCTACCCAGTAGCGGGGTTGGTAACAACTGTCCCAGCTTCATTTTTGCAACCTCAGCACATCTAGACTAGCTGCGACTCTGCGCAACTAGATGGCGGAAAGTACTGACAGAAGCCGTGTAAACTTACGCCTTGAACTCTCCAAACTGGGTTCACAAGATCAACACCAGTCTGGTCCTGGGCAAAGTAAAAGCAGAGAGAGGGGGCCGACTTCCTTTGGGGATGACCACTTACATGTTCAGCGTTTGTAGACTTGCCAGGGCGAACGCAACTGCAGACAACGCACAGTTTCTGTGAGTCTCTGGGACGACACAAAAGCTGAGAGGGGATCCCCTCGAGACGAATCCTCACCAAACAGCATGATGTCTAGAGAAAGGCAGTCTGTGCAGCCTTGTGCCTATTGAGAACTGGTCGTACAAAAGATGGTCGTTTGAAAGCGCAAATCTGGATACGCTGTGCAAGGATGCAACTGCGGCGTCAATGGCCGAGGACAAGACCAGTCCATCACGCCAATCCTTTATGATCAAAGGAGATGTCTGAAATACTTTCCAGTTGTTTGTCGATTCTTATTCTGGCTGGTCCATACACCAGCACGATTTCAAGATCGCAGCATCCCTTACCGTTTGCATTGTACAGAAAGACAAGCGGAAGCAGTGATTTGGCAACCCGGTTGTCCCATGGCCGCACCTGTGTGATAAGGACACATGTTAGAATAGAGAAGATCCCCACTAGATGAAAATCTTGCATTGGGCATTCCATGAACTCAAAACGGGTACACTGTGGTAAGATCGCAACATTTCAATGCCTCAACATTGCGACCTCAGTCTAAGGAAAGGATGGAGTCCGCAAGTTCCAATTTAGCACCTTCCGGCTTACGCAGGCTAAATGCTTTTGAAAGATGATTGTTTCTAGCCCTTGCTTCAAAGGGAGTCAAAATCTCCAAAACGTGGGGCAAGTGAAAATTCAGCAGAGGTGACGGTGCAGTGAAACGGTCAGTTGACTTCAGGTCTTTTCAAAAGTTATAAAGGCCAAACAAGTATGTGTTAAGCTGCAAGCGCGGGGGGCAAGATCGAGGGAGGCCGATCGAAACGAGAGTGATGACACACCCTCACCTTTTTGCGGGTCTACAAGTGAACACAGACGATGAAGTTCTCTAGACACCACTCAAATCTCTTAGCAGCGTGAAAGGAAAAGAAACTGAATATCAGAACTATCTTGATCTTAAAGCATCTGAGGTTTGCTTCGATGCGGAGCGACTCAAGTAGGCTCAGCGTTAATGAGGGCCCCGAGAAGCAGAAGCGGCTGACCTTGAACCAACGCAGGCGCTGGCCCGTCACAATGATTGCAGCGGTGGCAGCCATCTGGAGCGTGAGGACGACGTTTGGAAACGGGTACTCCATGAGGAGGCCCTTGTTCACGAACGCCATCGATACTGACATCGCTCCATAGCTGCACAGATGGATAGGAAGAGCTCGACTCTACCAGTGTGCGGAGGGGTGTTCGACACTTAAGTTTACCCTGTGCGGAGACCGTGTAGGGTAAACGTCAAGGATGTATCTTAAATGATGTGTACGACCAATTGGTGGGATGGATAGCAAAATTGATTTGTGGTTTGATGTGTCCGGCAGAAGCAGGTTGGGCTAACTAATGGGTTACAGCTCATTCATCTCTTACGCCCCAGCCAGGGGTCTGCAGGCCCGCCTATCAAAGTCAAGAAGGCACAGTAACTTTGGCCACCTATGTTATGTCAAATATGGAATGTTACACATTTCACCATTAGCTTTTACGCCAGATAGTTGATGGGATAACTGCAACTGTCAATCCTTTTACATACCATCTCTGAAAATGAACCGTATGTTGTTACTCTGGTGCGACAAAGAATAATGCTATCAACATGTGAGCTTTTGCGTGCGCACATTATCAACTGAAGCGCGTGCCAAGCTTTGCTAAAAGCATTCATGGCTTCCAAAAATTCAAAGACTTGATCCAAAAATCTTAAAACGCTAGTCTTTTTGCACTATGATGTAACCGCAGAATAATGCAAAACCTGCATTCTTAAAGCGTTGACTGACTACACAATCCTGCATAAGCAAAATGTGAGCTGTCCCGAAAGTCGGGAAGTTCCGGTCACTCACAGGAGCGCCGCCGCCAGTCCCATGAGTTCCTTTGGGGTCAGCTTCGAGAGCAATCCGTTCACGCCTCGCTTAGGCTCGCTGTCGCCCCCCATTGCAGCCAGATTGATTACACAAGGTCTTCCAGAAGCCCTAATTTGTTTTCAGGATTCGGTAAGCGGTCCGATCTCAGGCAGTCAACTTTTGCTGCGAACCTTCAATTAAAAAGCAATGGCCAGCAACACATGGCTAATTCTTAAACGATTCGCGGAAAGCTGCCTGACACTGGTCGGGGGATCCCTGGCTACCAAGCTCCGCTAAACATTGTGTTGCAACTCTCCTTGGGATGCTCAGGGTGCAAAGTTCAAAAGCTTTGGCCTATCAACAATTCATGACCTTGGTTGCCGATACAGACAGCATGGTTGCAGATACAGACAGCATGGTTGCAATGCTGGCAAGCTGGATCTTATTGAAGGTGCTCTTCCTCAATGTGACTGTACCAAGTTGATCAGCAAGCTCAGTTGCGAGCGTATTAGTGATAACACGGCACTAACACTTTGTAGCACACCAAATCGCTCTTCCGCTATCACACACTTCGTACCCTAGAGCCTAGAATCCCTGGGTCTGCGAATGCCCAACGCCTTCGGTTTTGTTCTGGCTTTTGGGCTTTCTTGCTGCAGAAAAGTGGCCCCTGCAAGAGGAGGGCATCATTCATGATGCTTATACCGTAAGATTCGGGCCAGGATACAAACAGCATGAGCTGCAGAGGGCATCCCTTCAGTCTTAGCCTCAAGAGTCACTCCTTTCTAAATTCTACAGTAGATAGGGCAGCTCATGCTATTTTTGCGCCTACATGTGGTGTGGTCGGGGATCCCTTTTCCGGGTGCCCATCTGGACACACATCGTATCATCGAACGGTCAGTAGCCGCAGCGACCCCGAATATCCGACGGCAGGGATCGTTTGACCGAGCAAGACCATCACCGGGCACGCCCGGGGCTGGTTTTTTGGCGGGAGAAAAAACTCAAAATTGGAAGCTTGCATTGCGTTTGCAAATCCAAGTTTCAAAGCTTGTGCCAGTGGATTCAAGCTCAAGTTCCAAAGCTCCAAAGCTCAAGGAAGCTTGCAAAGTGTTCAACTCATGTAGCTCGACGCGCAGAGTTAGAGAGGAGTCAGAGGACAAGCATCCCAACGTGACGGCTCAAGGATTGTTTCGCTGCTTAAAATAGTTGACCTATTGGGACAAGGAGGCTTGGGCGCATTGCATTAGTTTGCTTGGAACGGTCGCGCAAGCAGTTGCAGTTGCGAGGTTTCCAAGAAGCAGCACGCACAGCTGGCTGAGTGTTTCTAAGCATGCCAAGGGGCAAACGTGCGGCGGTGGAGGAGGTGAGCAGAGGCTGTGTAAGAAGTGCGAATCTGACGTTTGGGGGGCAATGAGAGCTGTTAATTGCCTGAATGTTATGAGCACTGCAGGTCCTCCAGAACCTACCAACCAAACTCAAGTAAGCATTTAGGTTGTCAAGATGGCTGTCATTGATTAGGTTGTCAAGATGGCCGTATAATTCATTGTCACTTCCTGAGCTTCTGGAGTGATCCTGATGTATCTGTAACCATGCTCATACTCGTTTGCTTTCCTGGGGGCTGATACATCAAACATCAGGAGACGATTCAAATATGGTCCAGCAAAGGAAGAACTGCCACTTTTGAGATTGCTGAGTGAACCTCAGAAAGTGGCATGCCTTCAAAATTTCTGCCGCCCTGCTGTCTTGTCCAGGAGGAAGAAGAGGCGCAGCCCAGGGCCACACAGAAGCAGAGCAGACGAGGTGCGGGTCAAAACTCTAAGAGAAGGCACTGCTGTTGTCATCGTCCTACCTGTCGGCTTCCTTGTTGTATGCTGCGGCTGCAATGGGTTTTCTCTATTCCACTGTGTGGAAGTACAAGACTGGGCGAAGTGTAGGTTTGTGCTGAGCCTCTGCTTTGAGTGGACAGCGGGCTCAAAAGTATGCCCCCAAAAAGCTGCAAAAGGTTAATAGAGGATTCTTTAAAGAGGGCAGAAATATTCGGCGCGGAAGAAGAGGTTTACAAAATGGTCAGAGTCCCTGTTTCATTCTGCAATCAGAAGGATCATGTTCTACTGGAAGATTGTGCACTGGTGTTCTTGGTTCGATATGCCCCCCTGCAGTTCCTAAACTCCTTCTGCTTGTTTGGAAAGAAAGCATGTTCATTGTATTGTTTGCAGGAAAGCGGGCCCAAAGGGATGAAGAGGAAGAAGAACCAGTGAGGGGACAACAGGAAGAGGGCCAGGAGGAAGGGGCCACCGGAAGAGAGGGCGGGGAAGAAACCGCTGAGGAGCTGGTGGGTGTGAACGTTTGCAAAATTGATTGCCTAAGTTGGCTAAGTTAACCTTGTCTGTTCTGCGAAGGGCCAAACGCTCTGCAGGAATGGCTACCTGTGGGTAATCAAGCTTCAGGTCCTGGTGTGAAACACTCCAACTGTGGGTCGGCAATACTTGACAGTACACACGCATTAGTAACGCTGAAAAGCTTGTGGCATACATGGATTCAACAAGTCAGAGTTGGTGTCGAGGGGAATGAATTAAGGGAGAATAGCCAATGAGCAATCTCATGAACTTGCAGCGATGAGATACTCCAATCATGACATACCAATTAAACTAACACTTACAAGGATCAATTACATGAGAAGCACCCATTGCCGTTGATCAAGAAGAAAACCTGGCCAACAAACGTGACACTTCCGCATCCAAAACCATTCTAACTAACACACCAACCCACCCGTTCCTAGGGCGAGTCTTACAAGTATTATGTCCTTATGGCTTCTAAATTTTGATATTGCAGACGCAGCGCTACACAAGTGCAGCTGAGGCTGTGGAGCTGGAGCCATTTGGGCTGACTTCAGAGGTGAGACATCTGTCACTCTCACGAACCATGAATGGCAGCTGGGTTGGAATAGGTTCTCATTTGAAGACCTGAAGGGCAGCAGTACAATTTTGCACAGAAGTAAGAGATTCCAAGGAAAACCAGAGCACCAAGTATGGGGGTCTGATTAATGCTTGAGGTCAACAACATCCGAGTCCTGGAGTTTCTCATCAGCTGACATACTCCAGGTCTCAATCAGACTCACCAGTCAGTTCATTGCCATGCACGATCTTTGTTCCTACTTTTCCATTGCATATAATCCTGAGGTTTGGCAGGCCTGATCCACCGTGTCCTTCTTGCACGCTTCTGACGATGCTCCTGGACAATCCTGATACAAACGGGTGCTCTTACCGATCCTTTGTAAAAGAAAGAGCCTCTTCTGCTTGAGACACGGAGTTTGACTTATACTTCAAGCAACGTCCTGAGTAACTATTCCAATTTTGCACTCCGCAGGAAGGGGACAAGTTGGTGGCAGACGTGATGCGCCTCATGCTGTTCAAGAATGGGAGCAATCCCGGCGTCCCAGTAAAGCGGGAGGACATTCTCGCCGTGGTAAACAAGACGTACAAGGACCGGCGCGGCACGGCGGGCCACATCATCACCCTCGCGCAGGCCAAGTTTGTGAGCATCTTTGGCATGGAGATGAAGGAGGAGCTGCGGGTGGCGCGGAAGAAAGGGCCCAGGCGCGCAGACCGTGAGTTGAGGAAGGCTTTATGCAAATTTGGAATGGGCTATGATGTCACTGAAGTTATGCACAAGTCGATGTTGGACGTGCATTTCCACACGCTTGGAATATGCCGATATGAGTTTTCTGGACCCAAGATAATTTCGACTTATGAATCCTTTGGAAAGCTTCGGCAAGAAAGCAAAGTAGACGAAGTGCAGCTTCTCTGCCGTCCGCATTGAGCGAGAACGTCGCAAGGTGAGGGGCCAGATTCTGTGACCGTCACTTTTAACAGGAAAAGAGCTAGATAGTGTATGAGCCTCTCTGCTCGTCTCTTGCTCCAAATAGGTGAAGATGCACAAAGTGTGAACGAACACTCATTACGAAAGCTCGGAGGCACTTGCGGACAGCCCGGCCCCCTTAACCACACACCCAAGATGTTCCTTTCGACAAAGTGTTCGATAGCTACCATGAAGGCGGAGAGTACGGTATATCGTCGACTTACTTAGATTTCGCACCTAATGAATCGCATATTGGCCGTGCAACATCTTGGGTGCGAGTTTAAGGTGCCCGAGCAGGGAAGGCAACGTAACATGCAGCCAATCGTGGAGCACAACAAAGCCCATCCCCTGAACTTCCGACATGTTTTTCCAGCTGGGGAAGGTACGGGCGCCAAGACGTACCTCCTCAAGAGCCTGCTCCCGCTGGACCTCCGGCAGCGCTTCGTGGAGCCCCCCAAGACGGCGTCGCTCAAGGGCTTTGGCGCCGTCATCCTGTGCTTGATCCACTTGGCGCAGGATTCGCTTAGCGAGGGTGAGCGCCGCCTCATGCGACAGCGAGTATCTTGCTTTGAGGAGGCTGTTGCAGTAACGAAAACAAGCTCAACCGTCCTTTCAAGGCTTCGCCGCTGTGCTTTATCCACTTGGCTCAGGACTCCCTTAGCGAGGGTGAGCGCTCGAATGCGATGTCTGCTTAAAAGTGGACAAACTCTTCGAACGTGTAGCAGATCGTCCGCGAAAAAAGACCATCCGCGTCTGTAGAAAAGGTAGCTAAAATGGCTGTACTGATCAGGACTAATACCACAAAGATACATGGATGAATGTTCGGTCGCCCAACTCATTGTCCTTGCATGAATCGGCGCTGCATTGCTGAAGCGATCGTAGTCTCGACGCACGGGCCTTCTACTGTCCAGAATAGAAGGCACTGACTGCAGTGGGTTTTGGGCAGCACGGATTCGTTTTGTGGCCTCTACCAAACAAAACCGGCGAGTGCTCGAATCAAGCTGTTACTGAAGACTGGTATATTTTGTCATCTCCACACGCAAGCGGCAGTCGCTGCATTGTCGTTCTTGTCAAATTTATTGGAATCGCAGATCGATTCTGTTGGCGACCCCTTTCGCCTAGCGGCTCGTGTTTGGCTTGAGGCCGCGGCTGCTGCACGTTCATTGACACCGCGGTTTTGCGCAGCGGCCCTCCACAACTATCTCTCGAAGCTTGGTGTCAAGGCTGAAGATGACGCGCACCCCGCCCTGGGCAACGTCGATGCTGCCATTCAGGCCCTGATCAAGCAAAGGTGAGGATCGACGGCGACCCCGCTCGCGCGGCGTGGCGCGTGTTTCAACTGAATCGCCGGTGCTTTAACCTACACATACTGCTATGATTTTGGCGAATGCTACGGACAGCACATACCTGTAATCATCGTGGGACTCAGAAGAAAAGATTGGTGATCTCGAGCCCACCGGCTGTGTGTACTGAGTTCGCCAGCGTGGCAGCTGAGCCTCCCGACCCTGATTGTTCGGCCGCTTCCCTCCCACTTCACTGATTCTTTGACTGTCGCAAATTTCACTGTCTTCTTTGAGCTGCTTGTAACTTACACATGCACCCTTTTCATGCATCAGATAGCTACCGGATGTCAGGTCCCAACCCTCGGGGCCAGCCAATCTGCAAAATCACTCATGTTGTTCGAGATTCTCTCTCACCGTTCCAGAGCGCGTTTCCGTTGGAGACTTTCTTTCAAAATTCTCACCTTCGATCGTTTCTCGACCGTCTGAAGTTCCACAAAATGAGTCCCATCTTTTCAGTGGGCGGTTGAGGTAAGTATGCCTGTTTGGCCCTGACAAATGCTGCTCCCTCGGGGCAAACCTAACGTTTGTTTCAAATAAATCTGAAATCAAGCTCTGGCACGTCCCAAGAATGCCCGCCAATGGTCCCAATTCCGCCGATTGGCCGTTCATAGATCCTTCTTCATCCGTTTCAAGGTTGACACAGATCCTGTTTCGCGCTGATCAAGCGAGAAGGTAGTCAAGGGCCCTAGACCCTTTCGAGATCACGTCAGCGGTTTCGATAAGCCCTCAGGCCATGCCAGGGTTTCCTGTTTTACATCGAAGTTGCCCGCTCGAAACGACCCACCTTACCAGTTTGCTTCGGCTGGTTGGGTAGATAACCGCTATTCAAGATGAGTCGGTCCCTGACCGTGCAATATTTCTTCTCTGAAGCCTTTGGTCTTTATTTGAAGGCGTCCGAAATCCTGTCAGTTCTTGCCAAAGTAACGTGACCTCCTTTTGCGCAGGCTGATCGAGAAGGTGGCAGTCCCAGGCGACGAGCCGGAGACGCACTACGTCATGGGTGACGTCGGCCAGAGTCAGGTCGGGACAGAGAAGCTGCAGGACATGATCAAGCAGGTGAGGGGACAAGGGCTGGCCAGAACCCCCGCAATGTCGATCTCGTATGTGAGTAGCTGAAACAGTCGGCGTATGTTTGTTCGCAGATGTTTTTAGGTCTTCAAGGAAAATCTCGTTTGTGTCTATTGTGAAACTCTTCGGTTCGGTATACTGCGAACGCTGATTGAAGAATGAAGTACGCCTTCCAGGTCCACTATCTGCTGCTAAAGGCTAAACGAAACATCGACTACTGTCCGAAGGTCCGCTGTTTTTGTTGTTGTAAATGGCCTGGAGCCTCCCTTAGAGTAGTTTGAAACCCAACGCTGTCGTCGGGTCAAAAACTTTCCAAATCACAAGTTTCATGCTTGCTTTCGAAAAGTCTTGTTTGCTGAATTAGGATCTTTCACTTGTGCAGATCATGGGCGATGCGGAACCTGACCTTGCTGATGGAGCCGATGACTAGTCTTTGAGGTGTTCTGTTGCCAACCGTTTGGTTGCTACTTGAGCTTGTTGGGTTCAGGATTCAAAGATTATGTGTTGCCAAAGGTAATCCAGTAGTCTACAACATTGCTACGTTCCACGCCCTAGAACCCCACATTGATATTGACAAATCAAACACAAACCCAAGCGAATGGTTTCTCTTGAAGACTGCCGGTTGCGAAGAATCATATCAGCAAGAACGAGCAAGGTTTGAACTTCTCATTGTGTGTATCGTAGTACAACCATAATATACACAGTTGACCAGCTCTTATTGTTGGTTGTATAAATTCACAATCCGCCCTGGGGCACCTTGATCACATCACTGTTCGAAATTACTCACGACTCACATGAGGTAATGAGAGTGCAAATCTTCCAGAAACGGAAAGTGTCCTCGCTGGCAGGAAAATTAGCTGAAGCTCTTGCCACATTTCTTTTTGGAGTGCAGATGAAGTTGTAAGGTAAAAGCACCAATTCTCGGACACCTAAGCGCGGTCAAGGAAATCAAGGGTCAAATGACGGCCAATTTTTGTGCTCGACACAATGCCGGAATCTGCATGATAAGGTCTACTTGCCACTCAAAACCTGGTCCAAAACGATGCAGTTTTGACCCAGTTATCTACACAAAAAGGTGCAGTTCAAAACAGCACGAAATCCATTTCTCGGACACCCATTTCCGAATCTCGGACACCTGTTTCTGAGGTCGGACAAGCTCAATAACAATCTTTTTGGCCGTCAGATGGCCATAGAAAGTACAACGGAGGCTTCAGATGTGCTTCTGGCATGTTCCTAGATGATCCCAAGCCTTCTGGCTAAACAAATACTTCGCTTCTCGAAACATGCACTTACTAATATTTCACAAGGCTTTATGCAGGCTATATGAGGGGTATACGACAGCCAAATCCTAGGTATTGGCAGTATAAGATGGGGCTTTATTAGGCAAAGATTTCTATCAATAACCATGCACCAGGATACCGTATTGCAACGAATAACCTTTCATAACTGTCCCGCCGCTTTATCACAGCGGTTCCAGGGGGCCCAGAGTACCCCCCGCAACATGTTATGGCAAGATAAATGAGGCCTCAGAGACCCGCTGGGGGTCCTTTAGGCAAAATGAAGGCATTGAAACCGTCGGTAGTGAACATCTAACGGCCAAACTACACTGAAACTGCCACAGACCCCCCTGTCCGAGACTTGAAACGAGCATGTTCGACTTTCGGAAAAGGGGGTGTCCGACAAAAGGAAGCGTCCGACTTCAGAGCACTTTACCTTAGATTCTGCACTTGCCGCCCAATCACATTCACAGGGGTATCCTGACATTGTATCTCGGTTCTGTGGCCGCCAGACCGTCCGTACAATCAGCACGTGCACATTGTACGGCACATTGAGGTTGGGACTGGGGCGGTTCAAGAGCACGACTTGACCGGGCAGTCGGACTCGCTTTTCCAGAATTGCTTTGTGGGCTTCATGACGCCCTCCGGGCACTACTGTTGACAGTATTGTCCCGGTTGACTCGGCGCAAGATTCCACAATCACCGTGGGAGGATTTGCATTTACTTCCTTCCAAAAATAGCAAATCATCTCAGGATTCTTCGCCAAGTGGAAGAACTCAATGAAATAGAAAGTCTGTAGTCTGCACTGTGCAGTCCTGCTCTTGCTTGCATCATGCAGGCAGACTGGCCTGCATCAAAATTGGCGTCATGGTGGGGCGCTCGCACGGAAGCGGGTGCTTTTGGTAGCCCATTCCGCATTACACAGGAGTCACAGTAGTGGAAGACAGTGGAACCACGGAAGAGCTTGGACATTGAACAAGCAGATTCAGATTTACAAGGCCAGAGCTAGGAGGGCGCCAATATGTGGATGGTCTAGCTGCAGCCTTTGCGATTCTGCTGCCGCCAGAGGACAGGATGAGAGGCCGCAGCTTCTCCCTGAAATGGTGGCAGCGCAAAGGGCGGGTTGGAGAGGACTCCCCTGAACTGAACAAAGGCGCAGAGAGCCCAGTTTTGGAGAAGCACGCAATCCCAGACGACCCACCCACGTTTTGGGCCTGGGGGGGAGACCAGATCCCAGCTGCAAAGGACGCCCTCCCATGCAGTCTGGTCATCTCCTGGGTGTTCAATGAGCTGGCGTTGCTGGAACTAGAACCGGCACAGAAAGCGGACGTGCGGAAGAGCGCGCCAGCCGTGAACGCTGCCGCAAGGAACAGGCTGCGGGCGGAGCGCAAGAACCAGTACACCGTCTTTGCAAAGGTGCTGCTCAAGTGCTGGGCGGCAAACCCCGAGGAGTTCCCGCAGACGTTCTGCGACAGGGTCTGGGCGGAGGTGTCGGGGACCCCCCGGGGCGCCGGCGCGCGGACCCCGGAGAGCGTCATCTTTCTCGAGGAGTTTCTCGCAGGGAAAGAGTTTGGCATTGCGCGGGGAGTGACGCAGGACGGGCTGTGTGGACAGAAGCTGCTGCCGGTTTTGTTCAGAGTGTCAACCGCCAAGGCTCAGCGGCTGCTGGGTGCGGTTGACACCGTATATTGGGCCTTGCTGAGTCCCATTGTGGCGGGCCAGCCGCGGAGTCAGTTTTACCCGCCCTGGGTGGAGGGGGAAGTCTACAGAGAAATGAAAGATAAGAGGCTGCGCACTGAGCTGGAAAGAATCCTTAAGAGGTACCTGGACGAGGCGAACAGGACAATCGAGGGGAGGCAGGCGGAGGCGGATAAGCGGCGAGCGCTGAAGGCGAAGTTGGATGCGCAAAAAAGTACTAGCAGACCGTGGAAGTAGGTCTTGGTGGAAATTTGTGTTTTGGTAGGTGGGGAGGAGGGTTTTGAAAGCCTGGGATGAGGGGCGAATGAGGACTGCCATCAGGGGTCAGGTCAGGCGAATGCTGGATGGGTTCAGAGATAGGGCAAGGGGTGCTGACTGGAAGGGGGTAAGGAATGCAAGGGAAAGCAAAATGAAGGTGAGGAGAAATGGAGAGGCAAAAAAGGGGACGTAGATGCTGGGGAGCAACACAAGGAATATGTTTAGGGGCTCCGGGCGGTGGTTTTATCTCTGAGGGAAGTGTGCAGAACGCAATGCTGCTGCGGTGTGAAAACATGAAGACAATGGTAAGCGGACAAAGGTGGTGTTACTGTCACACTTGCTAAATGAGCTTTCTGAAAGTTCAGGGTTGTGGGGGGTTTCAGAGTTGGACAGGGTTACATGAACATGTATATATAGGAAGATCAAGAGGAGAGGAATCTGGCACGACATTATCTTCAGCTCCCAGGAGAGTATTGAATAGCGTGCCAAAGCCTTTCAGCACGCTTTTGTTCAGAGCAGGAAGCATGGACATGTGGACAAAGAAGGGCAAGACGAACAAGCAAATACTCTCTGCTTTGAGTCCATAAGAAGCTGCCATGCAATTGACAATAAAGAAAGAATCATTCTCAAGATTGTGCTGGTGGATAGTTGCGGCAGTGTGGGGTTGCTGGGTGGTGAAAACAAGCAGGGGCCACAGCCGCCAGTCACAAACGTTCAAGTGTAGCGTATGTTTTCGTAGGTTTGCAAGCAATTATGAAAGATCAGCATTGGGGTAGCGTCAAAGGTGGCGTAAATTATGTGACTGAATAAACTCGATTGAGGAGACTGAGCTAAGTACATGCTCCACTAAGCAGCTTTGTGGATTTCGCGTTTCTACCTTGCAACTGATAATGCTGCCATTGCTCTAGCGAGCGGTGATGCATATGCTTGACAACCTCTTGTATCGGTTATTGTCGTGTCACTGTCAACTTCTGAACTTAAGTATCATCACTGCTGAATGGGTTGCACCAAGCAAGGCCATCGTTTCCTCTTTTGGTGCTTTGAAAATTGCCCATCTGAGATCCAAGTCCATATTTGCCGCCACGTGTCCAGGTTCTCTGCTACTTCTCAGTGGCCCTCTTGTATCAAAACTTGCCCATGTGTTTTGTACGTGTTGTAGATAATTCAAAGGTTTCTTTGCTATCAGTGTGAAACAGTGTTATGCTCTGCTATGCGATCCTTTTATGAGCACTTTCTATACCATCCCTGGCAATTCTTTCTCTGTAAACCCGAGAGATACTGCACCTCCTGTTTACTGAACACGAAGGTTGGACAAACTTGGGACTGCATGAGTTAGTAAGGGGCCTGACGAAGACACCTTGCTCATGAATCGGAATCGGGCTATAGTGTAAAACGAACTTTTTTTTAGAAGACCCCAAGTATACTCTGAATCTGAGGCTTGTTGTGGTGAAGTTGAATTGGCAGACTTTGCCAAGTTTTTGGTTCCAGAAAAGCCCAACCTCGGTCGCAAGCATGCGCGCTGATCGACTGTTGCAGCTGTCGTCGCGGCGCCACTTAAGATCATGCACATCTCATCGAAAAGATGCGTGACCCCGTTGTTGTCAAAATAGACTGCATGTTCGTTTGCGGACTGGCTGTACCATCCGCGGCAGCTTTGATAGCCGAGCACCCGGCCGATGGACTCACATGCATGAGCTCCAACGAACCACAGCGCGAAGCTCAGAGTTTCATTAACGGACGCAATATAGATTGACTTGAAAGAACGATTGCACTGGCTGCAATACATTAACTAATACATCGCTTCATCTGCTGTCATTGCTTCTAAGTTCTGAGCCCGGCTAAATTGCAATTCAAGGCCACTGACGCCGTGACGGTGTGTCAACGAATTTTGAATCAAATAGGCTGTCAACTATGAACCGGCCGTCGTCACATGCAAGTTATATGCCATGTCATGCTGTCGGACAATCATTGTATGCCATCCAACATCATTGGGAACCTCTAGCTAAGTTGGACAACGGACGAATACGACATGGATAACCTCCAGGTTATAAGCGAGAATACTCTCCCAACCGCAACTCGTTTGTCCAAGGGTGCATGATCCCATAACGGGACACCGCTTGCGTGTTCTATCACCAACACCTCCGGAGGCGGCAGCTTACGATTTCGACCAGTGACAAAGCTGCCTACCTCCTAAGCATACGCGTCCTGCCGAATCTAATGAGCACCACCAATTTGATGTGCGCCCATCATTCATTGAACGTGTACAGAATACTCGACCTAAGCCCTAAAGCCCAAATTACAGGACTAGATCCTTAGGGTTCTCAATGATTGCCGCCAGGTCCTTCAGGAACGCGGCAAGGTCAGCGCCGTAGATGATCCGGTGGTCGGCTGTCACGTTGACCTGCAGGAAAGATGTGCTCGGAGTTCAGAAAGGGGGCTCGACCACCTTACCATTACCTAGCGAACTTCTATACGGGCTTTGATGCTGAGTGCAGAGTGCCAATGATCCCCCTGACGGGTTATTGCTGTCGTTGGAGACTGCGGGGCTCTCTACCGGGCGTGCCACGGTTTCAGGCCAAAGGGTGGGTGAGTGGTTAAGCATGGAAGAGGCTTGACAAAACGGATGCCTGATGCTATGGGAAACGTAGAGAGAGCCAGTCGACTACTTCAGGAGACGCGGATGCTCTATGGCCCGAGAAGATGAACTTGGTCTCAAACCCGTAAGAAGAAACACGAGGGCTCACTGGTCCTTTCATGTTCCAGAGATAGACGTGCTTGAGAAGCTGGTTGCGTACAAGCAGACTGATTCCTCCAAGTCCCTTTGTGAGACATGAATCTATGCAGTTACATCCAAAAGCAAGAGAAAGATGGAGCAAGGGGCGTCATCAATACTAGAACGAAGTAAAGGAAAGACGTGGCAAGATTCTATAACCACCTTGTTTTGAGGCGCTCCAAAAATAGTGTTCCGACAGCTGGCCAGCTTCACGGTCCTCTGTACATCACTCTGTTCTGCGAGTTTCACACTTCCGCGCAAGTCTGTCGGCGACCTTGCGACCTCAGACCACGCACAGGGGCTCAGAAAAAAGGCCTCCCGGAAGATGCAACTCAGAAGCTGGCCTCGTGCCGAGGAAGGATGAGGCCACTCATTAGCGGCCCTCGTGCCGTGGAAGGATGACGTCACTCAGAAGCTGGCCACGTGCCGTGAAAGCATGACGCCACTCACCTGCATCTGCTTCTTCACCCCGAACATACCGTCCGCGGTGGCGACGACCGTCGGCTGCGACGCACCGACGGCCATGATGGCGCCCTGAGAGAAAGGCGAGAACGTCAGGGTGACGTCAACAGGATGAACATGCAACAAAGCTCCGGCTGTTGAGAGTAGAGTGCTGAAGGGGCTACCGATGAGGAATAAGCGGGTCTGCTGAGTTGACTGATTGTGCGCGTTTTGGCCGACTTTTGCGAAGGTAATATTAGTCTCTTGGGGGTCAGGCTGATAACTGCTGTGTCACGACAGTTCACGAAAAGGAAGCGGGCTTTAGAAGAGCCACGTGTGTGTTGGATCGGACCCGTGGACAGGTAGAATGATCGGAGATTCGAATCCTCATCCCAGTGCATAATGATTACAGTAGCACTGCAGCCGAACAGAAACAGTTCTTGTAGCTACAGATGGTTCAGCGGGTTGCAAGCTCGGAAGGTTCAATAGACCCGTTTCCTGCCGCTTGGGTGGTGCATACGTGTGTCCATTCATGAGAAGCCTCGAGACTGAGAACCAGGGCTCGGAAATGATCGGCATTGGATCCTCGACCGTCCACTAGCCAGTAGCGTATCAATGGACGATTCACCAAAGCGCTCATGATGTCATTTCAGCAAGGCTAGAGCACTAGCTGCGCTTGTAATGGTCGACTGAAGAGACTTCGAATAAGATTGACACCAAAGCAACGCGGCAAAGCAGGCGTACCTGTCCTGGAGGGAGGATGGCGTCAAACCGGTCTACGCCAAACATGCCCAGGTTGGAGAGGGTGAAAGTGCCTGCCCGACGAGAGCACTGAATAAGCGACTGTATTTAAATTCAATGTGCGAAGACGGGTGAGCTCTAGGCATAACTTGCAGATTCCAGCGGAAGGTTCCCGAAGTATAACGTAGAGAAGGGTAGGCAGAAAGATTGAAGTAAGAAACCAAAAGTCACCAGAGAACTTGGGACTACACACACAAGTGAACATTAGCTGGCGCAGGAAATAGTTGGTGTTCTCTGCCCGTTGAGCTGTTGGCATCACGCTTGCTTTCGGACCTCGTACCGATACTTCGAACCAGAATGTTCCTTCTTTAGTCCCTCATCGGCCTGAAAGGCCTGTCCAGCAGTAGACATCCGAAAGGGTGTGAACACCCCTCCAAACAACAGCCAGTCCAGATAGATCTGCTGGCTCCAATCAAATACTTCGACGGTGATCCAAAGCCGGACGTTGTAGCCAAAATCGGGTTCCTTAGATTCGGATCGAAAGCTGACAACTGACTTAGTTTTCGCTATTTGATACAAAGAAGGGAAGCCTACTCGCTGTGATATATGAGGCCTTGCATTCGCCTGAATCCAATGCTTCCCGCATTTTCAGTGAATACAGATCTTGCTCTTGCGGCGTATTCTAGTCATACGATCTCCTTCCAATCATCCCACATGACAGATACCCTCTGACTCATGCCAACCACACTGCAATTTAACTTTACGGCTCACCTGTGTTGTACTCTGCAGGTGACAGCGACTTGCTGCGTGCCTTGCCAACCAGCTCGCCCCATGTCCGGGAGAGTGTGTAAATATCGACCTGGGGAGCGAAAGTGTAGGGTTCGTGAGTAAGCTCCAGTGTTTCAGCATGGGGAGTGTTTAACCCGAGTGCTTAAAACGAGGCATTTAAGTAACAGGTATGAATAAGCTCGGGAGGCCAGCTTTAGCGGTGGCTTGGTCGCGAGGCAGGACGAGACAGTGAGGGACTGTCAAAGCATGTATGGTATGCTTGAATTCGCATCGAGCGAGTCTTTGAGATCCATACATTTCAACTTCGGGCTGCCTGAAGTTCGCGCTTTATCTTCTGTTTGTCAAATGCTGTGGCAACAAACCAACGCGGGTCAGCCCCGTACATGCTAGCTGGCCATAGCCCCTTTTCAGACAATCTACAGCATAAATATCCAATGAACCGCCTACAAATTCAGTTGGTTCCTTCCAACCTGCTCCGGTTGGAAAAGAGTGCACTGAGCTCTGACCAAAGGGGCTAGTTCCCAACACTCACACTTAGATCGACTTTAAAATCAACGCTTAAGCGAGCCTCTGCTTGTCTGGGCTCCTATGGTTACTATTCCACAATTCGCCTATAAACCTAGTGATAATCTCAGGGCCCCGACGCTCTTACTTGTCTGCATTTTGGAGCACTGGCGTGATGCTCTTACCTTGTCGGCATTTTGGAGCACTGGCGTGATGAGTCCTCCGTCGATGGAGACCGCGCACGAGATGTTGATGCTCGAGTTGTACGTGAAGCTCTTGCCGTCCTTGGTGCACGAATTCACGACCGGGTGCTTCGCTAGCGCCAGCGCGGTCGCCTTGGCCAGGAGCGCGGTCATCGTCACGCCCTTGCTCTTGATCTGGAAACAACAATTATAGGTGTAAGGGTGCGCGTCGACAGAAAAGCTGCGAAAAGCTTCCCAGCTTTCTCAGCCAATCGGATGGCTTTTCAGATCCACGTGGCAGCCCAAGGTAGATATTAGAGGAGTAGTATAGCTTGAAAAGAACCTTATCTCCTACCTGTCGTTACTACAAAGGCGACGCAGGAGCCCAAGTAGGTTTCGGTCGACGCGCAACCTAAGGACAATTTGACGGACTGTTTGTGTCTTGCTTTTGTAGAAGGACTTTTATTTGCATTGGCCGTTTCAACAACGACGGAGCCTTATGCCCTCACTAAACTTAAGGAGGGAATTGCAATTTTTGAATGAGGATTGTGGATGAAAAGACTGGTTGACGAACTGCCTGTGTCTTGCTTTTGGAGATTGCTTGGTTTCACACTGGCTGTTTCAAGATCACAACTGGGCCCTTGCTCCCAATGATGGTGAAATGGGCGCAAGTTATGGGAGTTTGGCGGCTCATCTCTTATGTTGCTTGATGCTGTATCAAGACGAACTAAATTCAATTCAGGTCAAGAGATGAGCTCTAGCAAGAACCTCGCTGTTGCTGTTGGACTGCACACCAGAAGAACGGGGCTAGGAAGTTGTGGCGCACTTCTTTAAAGGCGAGAATGCTGAGATACACTCTGCGAGCATAATCTGAGAGCTGTTCTTAAGATTCCAATCATGTCCTGTTCCAAGCGTTCCGCGAAGAGTTCTTAGGAAGATTGGGGAGACATTTCGGAGGCAGTTGAGTGCAAATGCAGAGCAGCTAAATGCAGAGCTTTGGCATTCTCAAAAGGCGCACTTGTGTAGGAAGTGCTTCTGCATCTGAATGCGTCACACGGAGCCAGTTTCACTTTTTACCACCACATGTGATCCAATGCAGCAAATTTGGCAATTTGCAGATTAAAGGAGACTCTGTGTTTGCAATAGAGCAGGGAAGTAATTTTTTTTGAACCTGTACCATCAGATTCTGCAAGGAGTGCCTTTTCGCAGATCCCAGATAGCCAAAAGTATGGTGCAGCGCTGATCTAGACCAGCATCATACCTTCTGACCAAATGCACGTTGTTTATCGGCAAAACGACGCAAGATTGTTGCTTGATGATTCTCGATGCATCAGTTGCAAACAGACAAACAGACTGATTTTTTGTGAAAAGCTCAATCTCACTGTCGTTTTGCACTGCAGGTTGTACAAAATGCATAAAGCTAAGAGCCTCGATGCCTGTACTGACTTTTTAAAAGAGCCACATTATGGCTGTTCTCTGCCCCCAAAACCTAAAGTTGCTAAAAGTGCTGAACTTGAAGTTGAAGGGTCATGATCCACCGCTTTGTTTACTGCTTACAAGGCGCATCACGCTTCGGCATTGTGCACTAATGGATTGTTCCTTGCCTAAGCAATTCACATCATTCCACTCAAGGCTTTCAGATCAGAGTCTCTCCAATCAAAGATTCTCACTGCACCCCTCATACCGTCTAAGATTGAACCTCTTGCACAGCCATTACACACTCCACAAGGCAGTGGTAGAATCTAAGAATTGCAAGCACTTCAGAAAAGAGGACTCCTTATGTGACATTACGAATCGCCACGAGGTACTAAGAGGTCACCTGTCCCTACGGTAGTGCATTGTCCACCCGATCGCCTCACCTGCTTGTAAAGCGCGTCCAGTGCATCGGTGGTAATCGTGTACCCAACCCTGAACGTCGGCACCGCCAGGCTGGCATTCATGTTGTTCGCCACTGCATTCTGCATTCCTGTGAACGGCACGGTCGTCCCAGCCACTGGAGATGCTGCAGGGGCGGGTGCGGCCTTAGCAGGCGCAGCAGGAGCGGGGCTGGCTGCCGCATATGCAGGAGCAGCAGGGGCAGCCGGGGCGGCTGCTGGCGCCGAAGGCCCGTTGACCGCTTTCTCAACATCATCCGCCGTGATCCGGCCATAGTTACCAGTTCCCGTGACACGCGTCAGCTCGATCTTGTACTTCTTTGCTAGCTTCTTGGCGTAGGGAGTGGCGACGATCCGGCCAGATGAGGCGGGCGCTGCTGGGGCTGCTACAGGAGGGGGGGGAGGAGGGGGCCCCGCAGCGGCGGCAGCCGGGGCAGGTGGCGGGGGCGCTGCCATGTCAGCAGTGGGAGCAGGGGGTGGTGATGGGGGTGCCTCCGCCTCAGGCGCAGGTGCAGCGGGTGCGCTGCCGCCTGAGAGCCCCTTGGCCTTCTCCTTTGCCTCCTCGATCTCAGCCTCGGTATCTGCTAGCAGGCCAATGGGGGCCCCGACCGGCGCAACGTCCCCTTCGTCAATTACTAGAGCGGCCAAGTACCCGTCGTAAAATGTTTCTACGTCCATGTCAGCCTTGTCGGACTCAACCACAACCACAGAGTCGCCTTTGGAGACCTTGTCGCCCTCGCCCTTGAGCCAGCTCACGATCTTGCCCTCCGTCATGGTGGACGACAGAGCGGGCATGAAGATCTCCCTGATCTTGGCAACAGGGGTGCCTCTATGGCTTTGCCGTCCAGAGCGGACGGGAGCTCTGGAGGCCGCCAAGTGGCTGCATTGCCCAAGGAAGCTCTTGTGAGCAGGGACAATGGCGGACCCGCTCGTGTTCTGGCTCAGAGGGCAGCTCTGGGAGACCCCAGCGAGCGCACGGCTGGCGCCAGGGAGCGCGCACGAAACAGACGCCATTGTCCGCCTGACGCAAGTGCACCCCTGAAGGAAGAATGACGCCTCTCCTGCGCACCAATGCAGCAAAGCTATGCGCCCCTTTGATGCTTGCTGATTCCTGAATCGCAATGCCTTCTTCTCCAGCTGCAATGCATTCAAACCGTCCAGGTGGGCATGTGGTTGTGGCGATGCCCTTGCCAGATCAGCATGTCAGGAAGTTCCTTGGTGACCGTCAACCAATCGTGCCCGTCAAAAGCGCCAGCTAGGATAGACTGACGGCGGCGCGCGCAAGTCTATGCGGCCGCCGGCCGCGCCCCGCGCGCGGCGGCCATATCATCGAAGTTTCCTCGCAGTTGCATGGCTCTTCCTTGCATCTGAAGTGTTCTTGCCTACATAGCTATATTGCTAGCAGTATATCAAGCAGTACCGTACTACTGTCACTGATGTACCTAGCAGGCTGCCCATCTTTCATTTCCAATTCATGTATCAACCATATCTTTTCGTGGCCTACTCTGTCGACCTACCCGTACGGCCAAGGTATGATTCCGAATGCCATTGAAAAATGCAATCATTTTACAGAATGCGAGCCCAAATGTTGTATTATTTTCCGGAATCGATAACGGTGGACCTCACTGCGGATCCTGCGGACCTCGGTCGGGGTTAAAGATTTTTGCACGAGCGGTAATTTGCGGAATGTAGATTGTGCACCGCGGGGGGAGAACCCTTGACGGTCCTTCTTCCGGGGAAGCTTTTGCGGACGCTGTTTGCTGCCCAGGACGGTGCAGAGTCTTACCTACCATCGTACCACCGGTTAGTATGCAGCTAGTGTACCGGTACTTCACCGGCTCAATGTAGGTACTTGCACCCGGTACCCGGTCCATACCCATGATCTCAAACACGTGTGCATTTGCTGCTGCACGTTTGGTCCTGCCACGTAGACATTGGCGAACCGCCTTCCTGCAAAATTCAAAATCAGCCCTGTACCTAGGCAGTACTCAGGAGCTTTTGAATTCTGAAGGAGGACGCTGGACCGTCATGAGCCTGAGGGAGACCTTGGCATTGGGCAATACCTATGAGGAATCGGAGGATGTGAGCTGGTAATCTGCTGATCAACAATCCTCCCAGCCAAGCCGCTGAAGCCTGAAAGCCTCTTTACTGGCTCTGACAGCTTTCAATTACCTAGAATGAGTCTGAAAGGCAATTGGTAAAAGATTGCTAGGTTTGACAATTGCTTTGCAAACTCAAGCCTTGCTGACTGCACTTCAAGCAGAATGTCGAGACTCCGAAAGTTAAAGAGGCTGCGTGAACGAGCTGGAGAGCAGCCTGCAGTTGAGGAGGAGATGCCCAGCTTTTCTTTGGGGCTTTCAAATTCTGAAGACGAGCCTGTACTGACCAGAACCAGCCAACGCTCACAACAAAGACGGGCTGGCAGGTCTGTTATAGATTCTGACTGTGAAGGTGAAGACAAGGTGATTGCAGAGGAGCTGCAGCTCGGCAAAAGGCGGAAGGTTCTTGTGGACATGTGTAACGATTACGACTGGTTAAGCCTAACCTCGTTCTCGACAGGATTTCGTTGACCGCGAGTTAGCGAAACGGCGGTGGTTACGTCTTAACGACGCACTGCGTGGCTGTCTGCAAGACGGCGTAATATCCCGGATGGATCGGCTTCAGTGAGCCGATGTCACCGTTCAGGATAAGTTGTGTTCGGCTTCGCCGTTCGATGCAGCCAAGCTTATCTGTGTTCTGCACAGCT
>DF237715.1:0-34813 GCA_000708835.1 Klebsormidium nitens | reverse complement strand
TTGTGCCACAATTAATTGATTTTCCAGATGCATGGAGTTTGGGTTGTTCACGTACATAACAAGCTTTCCAAGGTACTGTAGACTCGGAAGTTGCAACAAATTTCACATATGGAACTCTAATCTGCCACGGTGAGAGTTTGGGCCTTAATTCTCAGCGTGCAGGTTCTCAGCTAGAGCTAGAAACCTTGAAACCTTGAGTGAATTTAACGTACGTGACTTTCCCAATCCGAGCTACGGCGGAATCTTATCGGACTAGTTAATTTCAATCACGAAACTTTGGAGCTAGACCCCGGCCCGTTTTTACAATGGTTCCTCGCGCGACTCGCGCGCAGGGCAAAAATGAGCTAGCCTATTGGTAGTGGCTTTCGAAATTTGATCAAAGTTGAATTATATGTCTTGGATCGGACGCTGACGACCGCGAAATCGGTGAAATCATAGAATTGGGACTGGTCTGAGTTCACAACTTAAAAATAACATGACAAGCCCGGGAATTCGAACAAAACCGTTATTCCCAAGTCCGGCAGCGTGGCAACGCGTCCAACTGAGCCTGTAAGGGGGCCTATTTTGGGGAGGTTTTAGGGTTCTAGGGTTCTAGGGTTTTAGGGTTACTAAAGTTTAGGGTGGCCCTTTCCCATCATGTTCCATTACATAAGCGTTGGCAATGCATGGCCTTTGAATATAACGTTGCTAACGAGGCCAGATTGTAGTCAAATGTAATATCAAGGATATCCTTCAATACCGTACTGTCGGTATATGCGGTTTATATAATTAAAAGATTATAGGTGCGATACCTTCGTATAAGTACCTATTACGTCCACTAGGCCAGTCGGTGCAAAGGTGAGTCTGACGGAAAGTTCAACAACTTCGAACTTGACTCAATGAAACGACTGCAGCCGTCTGCGTACGCCAATTGCCCGCGGAATAAGGAGAAACTATTCGACCGTACGTGACACCAAGCCGCCCAAGCTAGCTAGTTGGATCGATCGCTGGCAACATTATATATATATGAAGCCTACCGTATAGACCAGATCGAACTATTCATCGCGCACAGCGACCGGACTGTACGGCGCGCCACTTATCTTTGCATGATAACGTACTGCACAAGTACGTCTGTTGCAGCGCTAGCTCGCAGAGTGACGACCACTCAAGTAACTTCGCGTCAGGCGTTGATTTTTGCCGTTCATCAAACATAATCCTGTCCAAAATCGTGAATGCAATCTTCAACGTCGAAACTTTTCACCGTCGAATACGAGAACAATTCTCAGCGGTTGAAGTTTTATACAAATGCGCGCAGACACAATATCGACGGTTAACAAATATATTTTGAGACTGGAGTCGATGTGGGTTCAAAGCTTTTCTGGTAGAGTCTGGGTAATGTCCGCATCATTGCATCAGGTAGGCCGGCCTGGATCGTTGCACCATTGCAGTAGCCACCATGAGTCCCACAAGGACTTCACATGAGGGCGTTCGACGGAGGCGTCTATTGCAAAACCGCCGGAACTCGGCAGCAAGGCTCACAAAAGGTCAAGCATTCAACAACCACTTTCCTTTAGCCAGATCAACCCACTTGAAAGCAATGCGTTGCATGGGTCAAAATTCTAATGTTATGAGTTTCCCACTGACACTTGGATTTATGCGGCCTCCGTTTTCAACCTCTTTTCACCCTAGAAAACCTACGAACGTACCTATCGAAGTGCTCTATGTCAGTCTCTTCCGTCATGAGTATTGAAGATTCACGCTTTGACTCAGTATACACTATGAGATGGATACACGCACCTTCACCCTGCACTGCAAAGTTTGCCGTGCATGCTGCCTCAGACCTAGAAGAGAACTTGAACCCAGAGGAGAGAAAAGATGATGGCCAGCATGAGGCACCACACGATGACAATGGTGGGTACCCGTCGGTGGCGGCCCATGAGCCCCTTGGCGAAGGGGTACATGAAGGTGAGGACAACTATGGCATACACAAGCCGGACAGCGAGTTGACCTGCGAGCAGCAAGCCACGGAGTCAGCATAAGTACAAGCATTGAGAGACCGGCAGAGCTCCATGACAATATTCAAAAAGCTTTGTGGCGTCGATTGCATCTAACGACAACCCTTGTATGAACCCACAAATGAGACTTGCAACAGTCCCAAGGCTGTGGCAGTTTGGCTGGTGAGCTTCAAGGAGGAGCGGGATCCTGAGCGTACAGACCATTTTGCAAGACAGCCACTCCATGGTGACTGGACAGTGATGCAGAAGCGGCCGCCTGCCTTACCCCACTCCGGATTCTTGTTGTTGACGGCTTTGGCCAGGCCGGCCACAACGCCAAAGCAGTTAATGAGGATCACCGTCAGCGGGGTGATGAGCAGCCACGTCCACTGCAAGCAGCACACGCGGGCGGGTCAGCACCCAAGCGTCCAGCTGGCGGTGCAATCGCGGGCAGCTGCCGTTCCCTGAATGCTAACTGAAGAAAGCACTTTGAAGCCGCGTGCGTCCCGACCCCTGTTCTCACCCGGAAGGTGTAGAGCTCGGCGTAGTCGTAGTGGCCCTCGTGCTCGTGCGGGGCGGCCTTGAGCGCGCCCTCGCAGCCGGCGAAGACGCGGAGGGAGCCCTGGCCGACGGCGGCGAGGTAGCCGCTGGTGCAGTTGATGACCCACATCTGCTGCGCGCGCCACCACTCCTCGAGCGGCACCGCGGACCAGCGCATCTCGAACCAGCAGCTGAGGCCGTACACGAGCGCGTAGGCGACGAAGATGCCCGCGCCGATGTTGGTCACGTGGCCCACGATGAACTGGTTGGTGATGAGGCAGATGGCGGGCAGCACGCAGTAGGCGCTGACGGGGATGGCCACCATGGGGTACGCCGCCGCGTTGAGGTACGCGAGGCGCTGCCGCCGCTTCAGCTGGCTGCTGCACGGGCGCCACCACAGCACGTTGTACTTGCTCCAGTACGTCTCCACCGCGCCCAGCGCCTCGGTGAGCACCGCGTGCAGGCGGTCCGCCAGGTTGATCTGCGCGGGGCGCCGGAAGGCGGGCCGCTTGGGCAGGCAGTAGATGGAGCGCCAGCCGCGCGCGTGGACCTTCTGGCCCGTCACCACGTGCTCCGCGCTGCTGCAGTAGATCCACCCGATCTCCTTGCCCCACTGCGTGTTCTCCTCGTACCCGCACGAGATGACGAGGATCACGTCGCTCAGCGTCGTGCGCGGGCTGTTCACGGGCGCGCCGCCCGCCGTCTCGAACGTGGACGACACGAAGTTCTCGCACGTTCCGTAGCGCGCCGTGTGCCACTTGAAGGGCATCAGCTGCAGCTCCTCTGCACACACGAGCCCGCCCCGCCGCGTCAGTTCTTGCCAAAGCAGCACGTCCACCCCGCCCACCAGCTGCGCTTCATCTTCCAGCTCCAGCAACACAGCATCAGCGGTGAGGAGAAGGGCAGCGGAGTTCGGCAGGTGCTACGGCTGCACCACAACATACGAGAAGGCTCGCACGCCGTGTTTCCGGTGTCAGCACTTCAGACAGGGTTCCGGGCCAATCCATGCGGCACAGAGCGCTGCATGCTGCATGCTGACCTTGGTCCTGCTCCTCGAGGTCCATCTCGCTCGTCTTGTTGGGCCGCGCAGGGCCGCAGCAGCCGAAGCAGGAGCAGCACAGCCCCAGGCAACCGCGCTTCGGCTTGGCGCGCTTGTCCAGCTGGGGGGGGAGCGCGCCATACAAAGACTGCGCACACAGCAACACAGCGGTGGGTCAGCCCAGGCAGGCACGCAGCACCCGACATTTACTGTACGGGAGGCTGGCCAGCGACTGTTGCTGCATCAAGATTTTACGTGTGAGTACATGAGGGCAGCGCGGCACAGGGCGCTCACCCCTCTACGGAAGACGGTGCCGTTGCCAAGAAAGATGGGCCCCTGGATGCCATCGAGGCCCTTGAGGTAGATGTCATAGAAGGCGGTGTTGTGGTTGTTGTAACGGTCGTGCGGGTCCACGCCGTCGTAGCGCAGCGGGAACTGCACGTACGACACCTTGCCGCCCTTCTGCGGGTCCTCGAAGAAGCACATCGCCTGCACACCACCCCGCACAGTGCATCAGAAACGCCACCACGACAGCATTCTCAAGTCCCAAACAGGCGCCTAAAACGAGCAGGAACCGGGGACGGACAGCGGGCTCTGTTAACCCCAAGAAGCGGGCCTGCAGGCACAGTGGCGGTGGCAGCGGCTACACATGTAATGGTGGCGCACCTCCTTGACCCCATTGGCGTTGTTGACGTAGGTATCGCAGTCCATGAAGCAGATGTAGGGCGCGTTGGTGATCAGGGCACTCGCACGCAGCAGCGCGTTCATAGCGCCCGCCTTGCGGTGTGTGTCGTACCCTGGCCGCTTCTCGCGCGAGAGATATACCTGTGGCAGGGCGCGCACCGCAAGAAAGTCAGCCCCAGCGGAATCTTTGCCCACGGTGGGCTGAGCGTCTGTCAGAAGTACGTCCCTGCAAGCACCCGGGGAAGCCGCGCTGAAAGGCCCCGCCCCGCTTAGCCGTTGCAGAACAGGACAGATACGTGAGGGCGTGGTGCTCACAAGGCGCGGGAGCAGGTTGTTCTCGTTGTCGAGCGCGTTGACGTTGGGCTGCAGCAGGATCTGGATCATGCCGGGGTGGTCCTGCGGGTTGTTGCCCGGCCACGGGGTGCCGTCCGCCACTCGCCAGCCCTCCAGCGGCCTCTGCTTGGCGCACTTGGCCACCAGCGCGTTGATGCGCACCTTGAACTCCTCGTAGTGGTGCTGCACGCACAGCACCGCACACGCACCTCAGCACAGGCCGGCAAACGAGCCGAAAGGCAGCACCTTGACTGCCGCTCTCTTTGCGTCCAGGGCTTCAGACGAAAGATACGGCTTCGACACGGCGCAATTGAGGCAGGGTTGGGTGGTGCGGGGTGGCTGACCTTCATGGCGCGGCGCTCCTTGACGAAGTCGGGGTGCTTCTTGTCCTTGGTGTAGTCCACCTTGATCGCGAAGTAGTTCTCAGGCGCACGTGGCTCAATGTCGAACTTCTTGCAGAAGGGCACCCAGTCGCGGGCAAAGCTGGCCGTCTCCGTCAGCACCTGGAACGTCAGCATGGACGCGCCCTCGTCGTTCACGTAGCACGACACCCTGCACGCAGCGAGAGCAGCGCTATCTCAGGGTGACGTAAAATACTTTTTTAAAAATCCTGGTCCGGAAACACACCCATGTACCACAGAAGAACGGCAGGATTGAAAACTGTCGCCAGCACCTGGGAGGGCTGCCACAGGGAGCCTGCTGCGGGGAGTGCTCACTTTTCGACAGGATAATCGAGCGCCAACACAGAGAGAGCAGCATTGCAGGTGAGGATCGGCGAGTCGTTCTCGGGGTCGGAGGAGTGGATGAAGAAGTCAACCGCGCGCAACTTGCTGTCCTCGTTCTCACGATCGTACCTGCGCATCATCACCACAGCGCTCAGTGCGGGGCAGGAGAGACATTGCCGGTGTACATGTCACACTGAGGTTAAGTAGCCCTGATACCTCAAATGAGAAGTCCACTCCAGAATGTAATCTGCTCCGCACTCCTAACAACCATGGTCTCCAGATCGACCATACCCGTCCCCCGGGCGCTCGTACCAGTGTAACAACTCCTTCAGTAAATTCTTGAGTTGCCAACGTCTAGAGAACAGGGCCGGCCAGGCAACATCTGCAGGGCTACCAGCAAAGTGAGAATCAAAGTGGAGGGCCGCCATTCTGAGTAGCTGGTCCAAGCAACCCCAATGATGCGGGTTTTTGAGAGCACTCACTTTTGCATAAGACGATCCATGAACGTTTCACGGTTGACGGGCCCGAGGCGGGGGCCCTGGTCAATGAGCCAGGCAAGGCCGATCCAGATTTCACAGATGACGGCTGTCATCCAGAGGCCAAACGCCTTGTTGTTGGGGTTGGTGATGCGCCAGAAGAAGAAGCCTAGCATGACCAGCAGCCGCAGGAACACCAGGAACCTGCGCACAGGGCCACCCCGATCGTGAGAACGCCGCCAAGCATAGGCAACAATACCGCCAGGATACCTTGCCCGCAGCTGAGCGTAACAGTGAAGCAGCGCGAGCAGCGCAACGAGTGGACATACCGGAGAGAGCAGTCGATCACCTGTAGGGGTTGATGAGGCCGGCTTTGACAGGGACCTTGCGGTATAGCTGAAGGCGCGCACGGTCGTAGCTGCAGCGAAAAAGGACGAACCATCTCAAAAGCTGGTCGCATCGTACACGCCCCAATGGGGCTAAGCCGACACTCTGGCCTGATTCCCGCTCCTCAGACACCAATACAGTTGGAAGAGAGCTCTTCACAGAAGGAATCCCTCTTTTGGGCTGGCATTCAGCCAGATGCGCCCAAACGAAAGCTTTCTGAAGTCGTGCCTTTCTCTGTCTTGGCTCGTTCACCTTGTAAACTCTTCTGAAACGGTGGACCCTCCCCCACCCTCTGGACCCTCTGCTTCCGACCCCTCCAGGTCGCTGTCATCGCGGCGACCGTACTCCGGTGTGTTGAGGGGCTGTATGCTGCCATCTGTACAACGAGGCCAAGACAGGCAAACCAGTACTCAGCACACCTCCCAGCAGCAGAAACACATGGTGGTCATGGCGAGCCAAGGCGGAAGACGAGAGCCACCTGGCTCAGGAATGTCAGGGCAGTGGGTCCACAAAGTAAGGCATACGGTGCGGCCCCTCACAGTTACTCTTGCGCGCTGGCGCTGCTCTGGGTGAGTTGGAACCGAGGCGGGGGGAGGAGACGCGGGGCAGGGGCGGCAGCTCCTCCGTCATGCTGGCCGGGGCACGCGGTGCGGGCGGGGTGTCCAACGCGTCCTCCTCGTCCGCCCGGGCGGCCGCTGCGGCCAACACCTCGGGCGTCAAGCGCGTAGGCTCCTGCACGCAAGACAAGCAAGCCTCCAGGGTCAGACTCCTTGATGCTGCACCGCTTAGAAGCTTTGCAGCATTGAATAGCGCACCACAATACTGGCTGACATATGGGAGCGTTTGAAAGGCTTATGTCAACCCAAGGTTCAAGTAACATCTGAAGGCACAAGTGTCAATGATCTTCCAGAATTCCATTAGGTGTGCACACAAGCCAGATCTGTAAAAGACTTCTTAATGGGTGGATTTTCTGCTACAGAAGAAGCTGGCAACAACTAGGGTTTTCTTGACTACGTTGCCCACGGCAATCACTTCGACCCATTCTGCCCGGATACTAAAGCATCGCGCGCTCTGCCGTGTTCGATGTCACAGTAACTTCTCCGTCTGTTTCCTTTCCGGCAGGATGTGAGCCCTCAGGCCACAATTCTGATACGGCACTAAGCACGGTGCTTTACATTTTGCCGGGCTCTTTCAATGCTAACTATACAACGACTGCTGAACTTCGGCTAAAACACCAAGTTTTAAAAAGGTCTTGAGGGTGCCGTCCAATGTATTAAAATAGCAGATCATTCCTGGTGATAGTACACCACCCTCCACATGTACCACTTGAGTGCCTCAACAGTGGTCAACATTTGCAAACCTGAGACCCTGCCTTTCGCAAAGATAGGTGTCAGAAGGACTGGATTTGAAAGAAAGGTCATGAAACCTCCACTAAATGACTGGCGTCAAAGTAGTCAAGGGCCTGGTCCCTGCCTGGTCCCTTCTTCCAGGAGGGATCATTGACAGCAAATGCATAAAATTCAGCAGTCGGTCCTAGGGTTCCTGCCAACCATGACTGAACAAGAGGCCACCGCCGCCTTTTTAGTGAGCGCTCAGCCACCAGAGGGCCTGCGCTGAGCTCTATCTTCCGGCGGAGCACATGGTATGCGTTATGAAAATAGGGAAAATTCAAGACTTCAGATCTGGTGGCAGGGCCAACGAGTGACCAAGCGGTCTCCTGACATGCATGGCACATTTCTACACAAGTTGCTTGAGATCCAGCCTCAGGACTTGCGCCCCTTTCACGCAAAACCGTACAGGGCCGTACGCCTCTAACTATGTCAAGTCTGCCACCTCTACTGTGCCCTTCAGTATCAATATAGCAGCAGATTGCACAAGGGCACACAAGTTACACCTGCTGCAACTAAATGTAAGGATGTGGGTTCAAAACTGCTGCTTGGAGGGATGCCCCACGTTTGACTGCCAAGCAAGTACCTCCTTCTTAGGTCAGTCCATGCAAAGGTGCGCGGGCAGCCTGGTGCTACACCATGCAACAAGCCAATCGCCAGTATGTGTAGCATCTGGCAGAAAGTCCTTATATCCAAGCTACAGTTGTGTAAACAAGAAAGCTTGGTCAGAGACAACGCTTTGCTCATTTGGTTGACATGGGACAAGATCACGTACCATCATTTTGCAGCACCTCTCCTCTCAACGCCGGATGTCAGCCGCATGCTCTGCAACCTGAGCTTTCAAGTGGCAAACCTTCCACAACTGCGCAGCCGAGATTACACGCTTGCCGTGCACGACCCAATTTTCCTCTTCCAGTTATGTGCAACCCCACATTGTCTTTCTACATGTGAATTGTGATCCCTTGGAATGTGTTCAACGGTGATAGCATTTGCAAAATGTTAAAACCGAGCTGCTCTTTCCTCCTTTCAACTTTCCAGTGCAACCATTATCAGCGACCTTGCTTGCACATCGTGCTCTCACGAATGCCCGACAATCCTGACTGCAGGAAATCTCTGGATCGCGAACTTGAACTCGCACTTCGTAGTCACGAAAGCTGATGTTTGCACCGGTCGTCTCGGACAGTCCCTCACACATGAGAGAGCGGTCTCATCTTCCTACGAGGCTAGACCTACTACATATACAATACACAGTACTCGGAAGGTACGTTTCTTACCTAGGTACCGTAACAGCGTACGCATAGCGGCATACCGGCACTGCTAGGTTTTAGGAATGAATAGGTAGGTACCTACCGTATTGAGTACCTACGTCCACGAGCCTCTTGAAGTGGTTTTGACCGTAATTTTCTTGATATACTCTTCGGACCTGAAGGGCGCATCTAGGGCGCCCTAACTTTTGGTAGCTGATAACGGTCTCGTGCACCGCGTTTGGGGGTCGGCCATGGTGGCCAGGGGAGTGGCAGCCTGGCAACAGGCTGATGGGTGTGTGGCAATGGTTGGGAGAGCGGATTGCAGGATGATGGAGGTGGCGGGGACTATCGCTCTTAGAGACAGCCTCTCGGGCTCAGTCCATTGCAGGGGACTCAGCCGGTTGATTCCGCCTCAATGCACACTGACAGACTTTGCGCAGCCGCAGACAACCCTCATAGGCTCCGGGTCACATTCGGTGGATATCCGCTCATCTACTGGCGTGAGAGGATACATTGCAGAGAGGCGAGGTCATTCTGGCAGGGGATTCGTAAATGGTGGAGTCCATGGCATCTTTTATGCAGCGGGCATCCATGCCATCGGGGACAGTGCAGAAGAGCATGGTGAGCATGCGGCACGACATGTGGGAATCGAGGACGAGAGGCGCAACATCAAGCGGTGGACATCATCAGCAACGACTGCCGTGGAAGGCACCTTCATGCAGGGCGGTGGCGGACCACGTTTACCAGCAGGAGGGCCAGCTCGTGCTTCACAAGACCGGGACCCTCTAGTATATGACTTTGCGCAGCCGCCTACACCCCGTTACAGGCTCCGGGTCTTCAGTGCTAGTGTCAGAGTACCGGTTTACGTGGGGTTAGTTAGCGGGTCCGGTAACGCGTTCTACTACAGTTCTTGAGGGGGGTAGTCGAAGCTAGTGTGGGTTAGAGGTAGTATGAGATGTTTCGATTCTTAATGATTGCTTGCATGCAGGACTATTGTGACCATGTCACAACCCATGTAACACTTGCGTTCGCTTTGCGAACCATTGTAATCGAGGTCGTATGTGTGTGTCTTGAAGTTGAAGTTGAAGGCAGCCTCTTCAATTAATTTGCCAGTTTTGGCGGCAAATTTGAGCCCATTTGAGACCGCCGTGCCTATCGAACTGGTCGAAATATTAAATATTCCGAAAGTCGACGGGCCGAAGCTTGACTCCCTCGGGCCCGTCGGAAGGTGACATCGGACGAAGAGGATTTGATCCTTGTCTACAGCCTTCAATCTTCACCGTCAAAAGATTCACGTTCAGGTCCCGACTCCCGACTTCCAAGCTCCAGCCGATCGTTGCGAGAAATGGGATCCGCTGGTTCTGGCAACTAACCAAGAGGTGAACGGGATAGAATTGCCCAACCACATTCCGCCAACGTGTCCCCCCACTCCGCGAAGGAAGGCTGCGGCCCCGCGCCCGGGCCGACCCCGGTGAGCTCGGGAGTTGCCGCGTAACCTCGAACCTTCCCCTCTCACTGCAATGCTGACCACCACTGGGTCCAAACCGCGTCCTTCTCCCCCTTGTCTGCACGTTCTCTTCTTCTGGGCCAGTTTTGCGACTCGTCCTGTTCCCTCGGGAAGAGTCGCAAAACGTTTGTCAATTTGAACAATCTAGCAGCTGAGGGCCAGCAAACGTGCATAAACAGCTAAGTAGCCAGTGCTCAACGGGTACAGCTGCCTAACGAGCCACTGCAAAACTAGGATAGCATAAAGACCACTCAGTTGCCATGATGCTTCATTTCTCAAGTTATGGCGGAGTACATCCCTCATTTCCGCAACTGTGGCTGGCAACATCCCTCTCGTAAAGTTTGCCAACTCAGGACCGCACTTCTGATCCAGCGTCTCTTGAGGGGTTTTGGACGATGCCGACTTAAGCAATTTGCTGCAGCCAGCGCTCTGTGCGGGGCTTGACAATATGCTTGAGGAGCAGGTCAGTTTAGCCGAAAAACCTTTCACAAAATCATGGCCTACCTGCTCATTTCTGATTCAGCTCAAACCACTGAGCAGCTCCACGCACAGCGCAGCTTGGCTTGGTAATGGAACCGGTTGCGCTGAGCCTCAATGGGTCTAGCTGAATCATCTAGCATTCTACTGTAGACAAGAGCATTGCAGCGGCAGAATTAAGGCAATTGCAAGCAACCAGATCAATGCACTGTTGACTACTGTCCAGCTTTTGCATTCTATATAATGTTGCTTTGTTGCAAAAGCTAGACATGAAACTATCTTCATAGAATTTGGCACGTCCTGATATATAGTTGCGCCCTAGTTGCATAAGTGCATGCACAAAGGTGGTTCAAATGAAATTGCAGACAGCCAAAGCGGTGCGTTTTTAATTGAGATACGTCAAGCTATGATGGCCAACTAATTATACGAGAATGTTTGCATCATCATGGTCACTAGCTCGATTATAAACCCTTCTAGCTGAGCCACGCATAGAGCCATCGGGCAACACGCCGTCGAGCGAAGCCCATACATGTAAGGGGTTGGACGGACTTGCCTATACGCCTGACCGAAGCTACTCCAATTCTGGCGGCTGATCCTGGTATATTCATTGCACATGATGAAATAATGAATTAAGAATCAACTATATGACGCTTTCCCAATGATGCTTTGTCATACTACACGTGGATGCATGGTCGACAACATGCGAGGTCTGGCCCAATGCACGTTAATTGCCTGTGAAAGTCCGGATGTATTGGGTAAAAGGAACCGAGTGCAACTTGATTCTGATCCGCCAAGTCCGAGATAGCCGCGAAGTGCACTTGCTTTACATGCACCAGATGTCCATTCCAAGGATCAACATTGAAATGGCAGGAGAAGGCATTTTTGTGCGCCTAGCCAACCAGCGCTATATACATAGGCAGGTAGGGACGGAACAAAGCAAGGCTCGCGGACATCTACACGCACGCCAGAACAGCGCTTGATTGAGGGATCCGAACTCGCATATAAACAAGTGGCGCTATTATGTGCGCTCAAGGGACCCAACGATTTAGGAAACGGCCTATCAAATGCAATCTGAAGGAACTCTCTGTGATTCTGCAACTATGTTGTGAAAGCAAATTAACCTTGTTGCCAAGTTGGCAACTAAAGTTACCATGCTCACACTGTTGCCTTGCCGTTTAGCAGATTTTTCCGTGAGCCTTCAAACATTAAGCTCTTCCTCCTCCCTCCTCCCTCCTCCTTGAATCTTACCGGTCCTTTAGAACCATCTTCTCGGACAGCCAGTGCAAAGTTGCCGACCGACGTAGGGCTCCAATCCGACTGTACCAACTATCCTGGTCCTCTCGGGAAACTATCAGGAGCCTCTGCAACCATGGATGCCCTCTACGCTCAACCTCCTTCAGTAGGTTCAATTGCCGACGACTAAATCGCCTATCGCAAACAAAGCTGTAGATCATATTGCAAGTCCAATCGGAGCCGAAGTCCTGATCCGGAAATCTGTCCGCCGGTCTGAGCTCGCTCTCCTTCCCTGTTGGCACCTTTCTGACCACAAGAAGTTCCTCCTCTCCCGCCTTCTCCGGCTCCTTGCGCTTACGCCCCTTCGGCTCCTCCTTGGCACCGGCGGCTGATACCTTCGACCGAGTCCGCCCTGTCCCTGCCTGCTCACCGCCACCCGGGACGGTCTCCCCAGTACCGGCGAGCGCACGCTTTTTCGAGATCGCACCTAGGGCGCGCTCCTGGACCTCCTCGGGCCTGGGCCTCTTTCCCGCCCTCGTTTTGCCGATTCCGACTGCTTTCCCCGCCTCTTCAAGCTTGGCCCCAGTCGCTTTTTCATCTCCACTACCTGCCGCCGGTGCATGCGCTTCCTGCGCCTCATCCGTTTCCTTCCGCAGCCACTGCACCCACTGGGTTGGAAGTGTGGGCGGGCTGTACGGCGTCTGCCGAATATCGCTCTCCAGATTGCGCAAGATCTCCTTCAAAGTTACATAGCCCTCTGTGGGGCTCGATTCCTGTTTGCTCTGACAAAAGAGCACCCACGGGTCTCTCTTCGGGTCTCGTTTCGCTTCCAGCAAGACCACAAACCCATCCCAACCGTCATTACCGGGACCGACAAGCCCGATACTGAGGGCCTCCTTGCCCCACTTTCCTGCCCGTATCCGTTCCTGAATCTTGCCCGCTATCGCGGCCACTGTCGTGGCAAACGCCTGTTTCGTCAGCTGGTGACCCATGGGGAGCCCGTCGCCCACACTAAGCGGGCCAGGGGGAACCAAGAAGCGCTTGCCCGCAAGGTCCGCGGGTATCCGAAGGTTTGGAAAGGCTTCGCTCAGGGAGAATTCAGTCCGTCCGATTAGATGGAGAGCTTGTAACTTCAAAGCCACTGCCATCACGTCCGCCTTCTCCTTGTCTAGTGGGCTCTCGCGCACCATGGCATCACTGAAAGCGCTCAGGTCGCTTTCTCGGACCAGTTCCATCCTCTCCAACAGAAGGGTGAACATGAAAAAACCCATAGACACCTTTACCCATTCGTCGCCCGGCTCGCTGGTGGGCTGGGGGCACGCCGTCTCCCGGTTCAGCATACCCAGCTTGGTTGGGGAGGTGTTGTCCCCACTTCCAGTCTCAACGAGCACCCCCCAATCCTCATCCCTAACAACGACCTCTCCTCGCCCACCTTTCCCCATGCGGTTGAAGGGGGGAGAAGACGCTCCCGAAGCAGAGCCGCTGCGCACTGACGGTCCTGGCAAAGGAGTTGCGACAGGTTCTGCGGCATCGGCTCCTTCTAAAGGAGAAAGGGAAGTTGGGCTCGGAGGAATCGGAAGCGCGGTGGCCGATTGCGCAGGCAGAGCAGCAGAGGGAGTGACGGGCTGGTGTGACGATGGCTGGCTTAGGGGAATGAGGAGAGGAGCAGGTGTCGCTCGAGTCGCTGACGGAAGGTCCTCGGGCAACCTCTGCACCGAGTTGGGATTGGTGGAGCTTGGGCCTCCTGAGGCGGTTTGGCTTGGCTGCAAAACCCCGACTCTGAGCTGCAGCGACAGACGGAAGGGTTGACAATCTTGCGCATCTTCAGTGTTTGCCCAATTGCAAAACTTGAAGAACATGTTGAGAACGCATGCCAGAAGGCACTGCTTGCTCTTGCAGAAGCGTTACCTTTTCGAAACACGGTCCCTTGAACAACTCTGCTGGAAGCATCACGCCCTGTGCTCGATAAAGCGACCAGTGGAGCAACAAATGCTGACCTACATCAAAGGCCGTACGAAAGGCTGCTGATATTAACCGTGCATGATCAGCTTTAGCGGTTGAGGAGCTCACCAGGGGGATAAGTTCCACAACCCCGTCGCCCTCGAGCTCCCCCCAGGTGATGGGCAAGTCCAGCCCCGAAAACGGGTCCTTCAATCTCTCTTTCCTCTTCACCAGCAGATCCAGCATCATCGTCGCGACCACAACCTGCAGGCAGCTCTTCTTAACCTCCGGCGACGCTGTGAGGTCGATGATTCTTTTGAGTTTCAATTGCTCATACGCCGCCTGCTTCACTTTCTTCACAATGTTCACCAGGTTCGAAGGCGTGATGGCTTTGACGGCTTCGTCAAGGCCTGCACAAAAGTGGAAGAACCATCACAATGAATCGTGATTACCAGGACCAACGATGGGCTGCAGCTCCATCGGCAGAGCTGTGTGACAATGGGAATGCGATTCTCCTAGCACATCTCAGAAGAAAAGCTCCCAACCGGGTACTGATTCTCCACAATGTCAAGGCCACTGAGGAGGAAGCATACGAGCCTCGCTACGCGGAGACTTTAATTCCACCTTGTTAATGAACCTGACCTGCAGATACTAGGGTGACTTTCGGAGGAAGCCCGACAATTGGTGATGGAGGGGAGCTATCCAGCCGACATTTCTTTTTTAGATCAGTGTGTCAGGCGTTCTTCCTTACTTGCAAGAACTCTCCGAAGTCTGTGCTCTTTGTGCGAGTGCAGATTCAAGGTGCTTACCCGTTGCCCAGGACCGGCCCCCAATGCCCTCGAGCAGCCACGACACAAGGCGTGGATTGCCGCCAACGATGTCGAGGCCGTCGTTACGCAGGGCAAGGGGCAGATCTTCGTGATCGAGTGCGGGTCGACCGTTGTGAGCTGCTACACGGGTAGCTAGATCGCAAATCACTTCTTTTCGCTCAGTCAGGGAGAGGGGCTTGAGGGGGATATAAGTGGCTTGAGCCTGCCCGCTTGCAGTCCACTGAAGACTTGTCGAATCCCACCGCGTTGTTGCGGTTATGGGGATGATCAGGTTCAGATTGCTTGTGTCGTCGTTGTTAGCGAGGGTGATTTTACTAAGAAACCACTTCAACCACGTGGGGTTGTCTCCTGTTTGGGGAGGATTCTCCTGCAAGGTACGATGAAGAAACCTATCAGTCAAGTCGAGCATAGGAGACCTCTGCAGTTTGCCGCTGGAAACCTGCAGCCAGGGAACAAGCACTTTGACAAACGCAGACTGAAAGTTTTGAAGACTGTGCAACTCATCTTGCACTTTGAAAGGAAGCGCCAAGAAACCAAAGGGTCTTAAGCACGTCCCTCTGGAAACGACAGGCTCTATTCCTCAGGTAACTCGACGGTAATAGGAGAAGCCGTTGAGCTTTTCGAAACAGCAAGAGAAGAAGCTCACATTCAAAAACACCCCTTTGGCAATATTGCCCTCGTCGATCAACAGGGGCATGAGGAGCAGTTCTCCTTCGGGGATCTCGAGCCCTTCGCGAGCGAAAGCGACGACGTCTTGGATCAAGATGCGATCCTTGACGGTGGACGGCCCCTCAGAGAAGCGGCGCAGGAAGGAATAGTATCCCCCTGGCGGTTTCTCGGACGGCGTGGAGTCGAGAGGGCATAGGAGTGCGTAGAGCAACCTCAGCGCTGGCGCGTTCTTGGCCGTGAAGCCGTCCGCGGCTTCAGCTTCCGTAGTACTCACGCCCTCCTCCTCCACCCTGAATCGTAGAGACGATTTTAATTGAACTTTCCACAAAAGCCCTTCACAAACACTGGTTCCTATAACAAGCACTGCAAACAGAAGAGCGGCAAGAGAAGGATGAATGGACGAGCGAGTGAGCTGGCCACTAAACTAAGACGATCAGAAGAAAGTCCCTAACTGCCGAGCAGACACCTCCGTTCTCCACAGTCGATATCAGAGCGGAGACTAAAACTTGCCTGAGCATCCCGAACGTGTGGAATCCGGTGCTGCCTGCAGCTATGCGCAACGCGCCAAGCATCTCGTGCACTAGTTTTAACTTCTCGCCGGACAGGTTTCCCTCGCCGAACATAGTTCCTCCTAGCCACCCTTTCAGGTACGCGCTGGGCTTCTTGAGCCACTCCCTCAGCCAGCGGAGGATATAGGTCAAGAACGTCGTCTTTCCTGTGTACGTCAAATCGAAGGAAGTATTGAGAGGCGGCAAGAAGGGAACGGTGAGGGTTTGAAGATGATAGAAGGAAGGATACCTAATAACTGGCCCTGTCACACCAAGGACCATGAATTGCGCGACACGAAAGCATCAGATTGGAGCTTACGCACAGATGCTTGTTAACAGCAACCATGGCCGCATGGACCAGCCTTCCGGAAGGACTGACCTGACCCGGGGCAGCTCAATAGAAGCAGATGAACCACGTGCCGCCGGTAGTCCCGCTGGTCAAGGTTGGGATTCCGCCTTTTCCAGATACTGAAGATATTCGCCATCAATGTGATGCAGCACTCGAACGCCTCCTTCCGGCCCTGAAGCCTGATGTGGTCTTGGATTGCAGCTTCGGGATCGAAGCCACCATCCCTCAGGGCACCAAGCGGCTCGCGAGAATGCGCCTTCTTCAGTAGATCCCCATATTCGGACACCAACCACTCGACAACAGAAACGTCCGGGCCACCTGGAGTGCACTCCAGCAAAGTGTTTACGTGAGAAAGACAAAGGAGGCAGAAGACGAGAACCCCACTTACGACTCCCTCGAACATGGTCTATAAGATGTACATCGCAGCTTGAATTGGGTTTCGTATGAGTTCTCTTCGAGTGCTCGGAAAACCAGAATTCGCAGCTGCCAGGCGGCCTCTCTCGGATCGCCAACCAGAAACTAGAGGCAAGAGCGTTACGAGAGGAATGGGTCCCTATCGATACGACCGTAATCAGCCCAACGACTTTCTGTAAGTTGGGATCACGTCCAACGAGGGTTCTGCTTCAGCAGCTTTCACCACGAGCCCCAAGGGTCAGATCAGAACTCGACTGGACTCCTTCACATACGAGAGCAGGAAGATGACGGTAATTGCCCTCACCTTGTTGAGCAACAAAGACGTATTCGCCGGCCTCAAGCTTGTCCCCCGGGAGCGTCGCAACCTCTTCGTCACCAGTTCGTCGAAGCAGACGGCCTTTTCCCCAGCCCAGCTCCTCGTCGAGGTACTGCATGACCGCAACCCGTTCGCAGGGCAAGGGGATCGGATCGGAAGCATCGGAGGAGCCCCTCCTCGTGATGTAGATGTACGACTTCTCGCATGCGTCCTGCAAGGGAAAAGCGACTTTAGCAAGAGTCCCGCAACCGAACAAATCTAACTTGTGAATCTTGAGGGCAACGACTCCCAGCTCACCCTCGACGGCACCATATTGTCCGAGCCCCACCTTGTCTTGGGCATGTCCTGTTTTGCTACAGCGCCGGTCGTTGGGAGTGTGCTGGATGCGGGGGACACAGAGGCCCGATCGAAAGCACAATGTTGGAAAGCGAAAGAGGATTTTTCCCGAGCATCGGCAAAGCATTTGTACGATAATAAAGGATACGGCCTCTTCGAGATGGCCTTACCAGATTTTTCCATTCTAATCCAAACCGTTTCTGCCCTGACTGGGGACCTCATAGCTCCCAATACAACTCCAACTCAATCTGAGCTGCCCTGTAAACAGATTTGTTAAGGCCTGGATTGCGCTTATGCAATCTCGAGTTGCTATTAAATACCAAAAGGCAACATCTTCTGTTACCAAGAAGCGAAAGTTGCTTACAGTGTAAGAGCGTGGTCTCAAACAGGCATCCAGGACACATACTTGCAATCTTGCCACCCTGCCAAGCAATCAGGGCTGCCTGGACCACCTTCTCCGAGATCGGGGTTTAGGCACGGATGCATAGCTGTTTTCGGTAAAAGGAAACCGGTTGCAGCTCGGTATGTCGAAGGCACTTTGTGGCCTTGGTACGAATCTTATGGAAACCGTTTGTAACGAAAATCCGCAGTCCAAAACTAGAAAGTTGCTGAGGTGATGCAAAGGTGAGACATACCCCCTTTGCAGTGCGGCTTTCAGCTGATCCTCCTGCTCCTCCGGTCTCGTCACCGTGTCCACCTCCTCCCCTAAGGCGATACTGGGCTTCCAGTGTGTGGAGGGGCCTGATCCCATAGCTTCGTAGGGGCATGGTCGGATCGAGAGGCCGCCCACCAAAGGACAGCCTTATGACCGCGATTGGCAGCAGCCCCTGAATTTACACGCAGAAGAAACCTATGTGAGGGGCACGTTGCGCTAGGTATCAGCAGCCGGGCCAAATACGTTCTAAGATCTCGCAGTCCATTGCAGAGTCCAACCTTGTGCTTCGCGTACCACTCCAGATCACATATCTCTGTCGTCTGAATTATGGTGCACCCCAACAAACTGCAGAGCTGCTTGCCTCACTTCAACTGACTTCAACTTCAATTGACCTACCATTATACCAGAAGCCAAGCTCTACTTTTCAGCATAAGCTTTTCCGGAAATGAGATAGTCGGAGCGCCGTTACCACAGCAAGGCTAGCCACCCACCTCTAGTTGCGTCATCAGGTGTGCGACAGTGGCAGATGGAGCAGTGAACGTCGCAAGGGTTCCGCCTTCTGGTGTTCGAACCAGAAGCTGCATTCTTGGTCCCCTGCATGTTGGCGCGCGATGCATGGAATCCACAGAACCAGCGGGAGACTCTCCCTGCAGCGAAGGGAAGGAACGACAGAGTGTTGGATTTATGAGAGCCCTTTCATAAGACGGAATAAGCTTGAGAGCGACGAAAATGGAGAGTGGCTCCAGCGTAGCCAGGGACTGCATATTCTAATGCCTCGTTGAATAAACGTGTCGAGCCCTGTGAGAAGTCGAGCCCTGTAGTCCAAGCATATCTTGAAACAAGTCCAATTCGACGCCTCCCGTGAGTCAGCAGACCGAATATAGGAGTTCGAGCGAATCTCAAGGCCAGGACAAGGCTCGGGAGGTACTTCTCAAGATTCGAATTCACTGGCAACAGAGAGGAGAAAATGAAAGAGAGAGAAGAATAAAATGGAAGGGTCCAAGCTTCCAGTCAAACACCGGATCGCTGGGTATCAAGAAATCATGGCTGCTAGTGGAGAAAATACACTCTCTCAAGCACCCTCGGGGAATATTTTCGTGCCCCTCAAAACTCTTAAACGTCGTTCAGCTCGGCCGCCTTGGCCTCCGGCGTCTTCAACTGCAGGCCTTTCGGGGATTGACAATTGCAAGATTCTAAACTCAAAACTCATGATTTTTGTGTTCACATCTCCACGATTTGCATCATCCTGACGAGCCGTCACCTGCGCTTTCTTGAAGTTTTGGGCATCCTTCAGGTCGCCTTCCATGGTGACAGGCACGACGGACAGCCCCTTGACCTTCGTCAGCTCCTCGGATGACGCGAGCATCTCGTCGCCCGCATGCGAGTGTGCCTGCCAGACCTCGCGCGAATTTGTCAGCGCCAGCAGCTGCGGCGGCCAATTCACGGGGTTCCAGGTTTGCACACGAGTGCAAGGTCATTCTGAGGGTTGCCCGTGTTGCATGTTGTGTGTAGTAGAGAGCATGTCTGCATACAGGTGTAAGTGCGCCTCCCAGACCTTGCGCGGACCTTTCGGCAGCAGCAGCTGCGGCCGCCAGTTGACGAAGCACTGACTTGGCGCACTAGAGCAAACTTTCATCTGAGAAATTCAAAATCACCCTACTCGATTCTATGCGAAAGCACGTAGATTGTCTGCGTTCGAGTGCGCCTCCCAAGACTCGCGCACATTCCTCAGCGCTGGGAGCTCCGACTGGCAGTCGACGGGGTACCGACATGAACGACAGGTGTTATAGGACAACCCGTGCAGAATCGACCATTGACTCGGATCTTCAAAGAAGAGAAAGAGGAACCTGAAAACTTAGTGGCGGACGAGATCAGTAGCCAATCGGTCAACCAAACAGTGTAGCCGAAATCCACAGAGGTGCCCAAGATGCTTCTCACGGCAAAGTTGGACCATCAAAACGAAGTTCAAAGAGCGCACCTGGTCAAAACCAGCCTTGAGTGATTATCTCGGAAGTTTGGTTAAGTCAAGAACGGAAGCGCGTCACCATGCTGAGATCGATTCGCACCGGCCATTTCGAGCTTTACGGGGCAGATTGGATGCAGAAAGCGAAGAAATTGAATCGGGACGAGGACGGTTGTTCGATACTAAACGTCTTGGACGTGCTTATCTTTCCTCGCTGTGAGAGGTCCAAGCCACCACCTCAGACACGGCAAGGATAAGTGCTTCCAAGGATTGACGTGATTAGATTGGACGAATGCGGGTGAAACGCCAGCCTTGACTGGCACCTGCTCTAGGACTGTTCTGAACCCGCCACTTCCAGCCTCACCAAGCAGCAATCGGTTCTGCAAACCCAAGTGGTCCGGTTCAGACAAACGCGGTCGATCAGAACCGAAGTGCTAGCTTTGGACCGCTTTCCTTACTTCTTGCTCGACGCTCAGATTGCTCTGCATTGCCAGCTGCAGCCTTGGCTTCCCGAGCCTCGTGCCCCAGTCAGCCTGGACCTGCCGGCAGTCGATGTACAGCAGGCCCGTCACCGCAACCATTGCTACGGCCCAGTGCCAGACGACGGTGATCATGCGGCCGAAGCTGAGGCCGGCGTCAACTAGAGCGGCCGACCAGTGGAGCGGGCGTCGGTTGGGACGCCGGAACAGCGCGCGCACGGCCGTGAGGACGGAGCACGAGAGGGTGAGCGCGAAGTAGCATGCATGGAAGCGGATGCTTTCCAGAGGGGCAACCTGGTGGAGGATCCAGCGGTGGGGGTTAGAGGTGGTCAAGGTTACGGATCAGAAGGCGAGGACTAAGCGAAGCTGGTAAAAGCTAGTGCGCCGGTTGCATTGAAACCAACGCTGTTTCAAGAATCATCGGCAGATTTCTGAAGCAGAAGAGCTGTGAACACTCCTAGCTTTGCGAAACATTGCAGGTGGGACGGGTCGATTTAAAGGGGCGGCAGCACTACGTTCATCAAGCAAAGCCGAGCTGCGGTCGATCCAAGATGCGCGATAGGAACAGGAGAGTTGTTAGAGAACCGACAAGAAGTTAACAAGGTCGCTTTGCGGCCTCACCTGTTCGAGGGAGCAGATGAAGAAAAAGAAGACGCAGAGGACGGTCGCGAACATGAGCGCGCGCACGGCTTTGTTCAAGGCGATCACAGCCTTCATCAGCCGCTGGGAGGGCGCCTCGGCACTGGCCTGCAAAACGGAGCGGAATCGGAGCGGAATCAGTGAGCAGCGGAATGGAATTGACAGCATGCTGCGAATGCGGCGCAGTTTGCGCATGGAACGGTATGGGATCGGACGGAAAGGCAGACCTTTAAAATTAAGAGCAAGCATGCGCTCAGGATGCTTAAAATCTTGCAGTGGCGTTTCGGAACTGGATGGAGACTTTGCGAAGAAACATGAAAAGAGGAGGGGCACGTAAAGGGGCTTCGTTTTGAGCGTTTGGTTGCTTGATGGTGACTGCGAGCAGATGACGTCATCCGAGCCGTGCGCAACGGACGTGAAGAGGCGAGAAGCCGCCAAAAGCGAAGCAAATGAAGATCTTGCGGGAGACGAGAATGCAACGACTTGGGGAAGCCTTCTTTGAGAACCAGAGAGCAAAGGAAAAAACTGCAGCTTCGCACAGGAGTGGCCCAGTGGTTCCTAAAGCCGATCTTTTAAAAGGAGCAAGACCCCGTTGGCAGACACCTAAAATCCGCCCTTCCTGCGTGGGGAACCGATTGTCAGAAGGAGCGCAAGCAGCCCCCTTTTCAATTCTGTTAGATTGACTTTCTCAAGGCGACGGTCAAGCTGAGAACCCCGTCTCATCTCGCAAGAAAGCAGTTGTCTCGTTCACCAACCTGCAACTGCCCCGTTAACCCAACCTAAGCTTGATTCTTTGCAACGAAACAAGAAAGAGTTCCAACGATGACAACTTCGTTGGCATGCTCAAATGGAGTAGAGGGAATCAGGATGGAGCGTGGAGAACGAAGACAACGTGAGGCAACCTTGGCTACGAGGTATGCGGCCGTCAGTCTCGTCTTGTCGAGCGCATTGTCCAGCAAACTTGCTGGCTGCTCTCATTCTCCCTCGGCTAGGCGTCCTCTCGATTAACCTCAGCCGCTGCCTCAATCTCTCATCTTGTCTCTTGATAGTCCAAAGAAAGCAGTCCGTCGGCACCCTTCTCACTCAAAGAGCTTTCGTTCTTCTCGAAGGACTTGGCGCTTGGCTGTCTCAGACAAATCGCAGCGCCAGCGCCAGCGCCAGCGCCAGCGCAAGTACATTTGTTGCCCTGATCCCAAAGGTCAGCTGAAAGTCTGCAAGCTTTTCACCACCGTCCTCGGCCCGTGTGCTCCCCCAGATCCAGTCCCACCTCACCAGCTCGACCCGAGTCCTTCTAGGACAGATGTACGCCTCCCAAGGTGACATGTTGTCCCCCCAGGACTAAACCCACACACATCCAGGGCAGCGAGAAGGAGAAACTCGAAGGTTGTACGTGAAGACGAAAGCACCTCCGCTGCGCGGAGGTGCGACTGACCTGTAGGACGCTTTCGTGCCTAGGCTTGTTGATGACGATGGCGCTCAGGAAGAGTAACAGCAGCAGCCAGCAGCAGAGCAAGATGGCCGCAAGAACCAGCACCTGCGATATGATAAAGCGCTTTACAAACTAATGCGCATCACAAGACCTTCGACACCATGTCGCTGAAGTGGTGTGATGGTAGGCTGAGCAACGGTCTGAGGGGGCCACATCATTCGTTTTCAGAAGAGGGCCTCGAAAAGCTTCCAGTCCTGAGGTTTGTGGCTCGAGGCTCTTTCCCAGCTACAGACTCCAGATGAAGGTCAGAGCACGTCCAACTGCCAGCAGGGAAGTGCTCGCAGACATTTTTGCACGACACTGCCTCCTCATTCTCATACCCCGTGCCATCGAATGCAGATGGACTGTTGACAAGAAGAGCCGTCTTTTCCCGATCGACAGCAAGGAAACGACAGCTCCACTGACCACCAGCCCCATGCGTGCCTCCAGCTCCAGCGGCAGCTTGCGCTCTGTGCACCGCGGCACGCCCATGATCTGCAGCAGCACCAGGCGGCCCCGCTCGGCCCGCAGCGCCTCGCTGCCGCTCGCCTCCGCTGCCGGGGGGGTCTCGACCGGCGGAGCTTCCGGGGCGTCGGCCTCCTGACACTTGCCCCGCCGCGGGCACAGGGGGCACTTCTTCATGCGGGCTGGATGGGTGGGATCCCTGCCGGCCCTACTGCGCTCGGAAGCTTTGGCTCGCAGCTTGCGGCGGAGTCGCCGGCGCAGGTGGAGGCGCCGGTGAAGCATGGCCTCGTGCTCCCACATCATGCCCGTCGCGCCCGGTTCCCTGGCCTCGATGTCAGGGAAGTCGGCGAGCTCGGCGAGCCACCACCGCTCCTGCCTCGCCCGCTGCTCCACGCACTTATCACAGACATGAGAAATGAACTCAGGGCTCCACCCCGCCCACGTCCTCTCAGTGTGCAACGCGGCATAAGTACAGAACGGGCAACAGCGCGTTCTACGAGGGAGGGGGGGGTCGCGGAAGGGGTTCGCCGTGGGGAGCACCACTGCGCACATCGCGAGGGCGGCGTCGTCCCTCTTGTTTCTCCTCCTAAGCTCCTTGGCGGCTCGCACTGCAGTCTTGCGCTCGAGGTCCTTCTTTATGTTCCGTTTCCGCTTCGACCTCTTCCGAGCCGCCAGCTCCTCGGCGGAGGGTCCCATCTCCTCTTCGCCGGCTGCTATCCAGAGACCCACACCCGGGCCTCTCTTTCCCTGGAGCTTAGCAACTGCTTTCCGCTTTCCCCTCACCCTCTCCTCGTGACGCCACGGCCCCTCCCTTCCCTCCTTCACGACCCTTCCTCCACTTCCTTCCCCCTCGCCCCAGAACCCTGGTGGTTCGCGCGGTGGCTCCGGTCTTGGGGCGGGGGGGTCAGCAGGCCGCTTCCTCTTTTCCGGGACCGCCCATGTCAGGGGCCCTCCATTCCCCGCACAGGGGGGCTCGTGGGGGGCAGGGGGAGGAGCTCGCGGGCACTCCTTCCTTGCTGGCCAGCCCAGATCCTCCAGCCTCCCCTCCTGGAAGAATCAGAAGAACGGTCTAAGGGTACGCTTCGATCATTCTGCAAAATGCTTATGAAAGGAACTTCCTGAGATACCATGCTTTGAAAGGAGTCTGAGATTTAAAACATCTGAGGACACCTGAGGAACTGAGGTCACTGATCACGCCTGTCGCATCGCGCCTGTCGCAGTTGTACAAATATACACTTGTTCCTGGGACTAGACACGAGGAAGACCATTTTGGGAAAATGGAAGCTAAGAAGTTGTGTGTGCTGTGCAGCTGTCTTCCACTAGCTTACTTGCCCAGAATGCTCTGGTTTGTCCAAAGACATTTGGACAAAGAGTGAACAGCATGACATAACCCCAATTTGACCTGACTCCAGTGCACGTGCCTGGCCGACATGCAGACTCATTCAGGGGGACAAAATACGCCCTCGCTCCAAACAGAGCCTTCCATGATGGTGCTCTGCTTTTGGATCCCAAGTCTCCTTCCTTCGCCTGCATCAGCCTCACTCGACCAGTGCACCACCCTGGGGCTCGCACATTGGGTCTCCTTCTGCCTGTTCTCCATGTATTCAAATGCTTCCGCTTCCTGACCAACTTGAGTCCACAAATCTGAGCCTTGGGGAACGGGCTTGCACATATAATTCACCTTTCTGCTCCTGAAAGCCCTTGGCTGGAAGCGCCGCTCCTTGCCAGCCCCCTGTACCACCCGCTGTCCCTCCTGCCTGTCCCTACCCTTCGCCCTCTTGCCCTGGACCCGGACCGAACCCTTCCCATCACCACTCTCATCGTTTTTCTCTTTCTTCTGCTTCATCTTCCTACTACTCCTTTTGCTCTGTGTACTTCCCCTCTACAATGTTGTTCAATGCTGCACTTCAAAGCGCCTTGCAAGGAAGCACATGAAAGCTATGAAGAAAACCAGTCGAGTTTGAAGAGTCCACAAAACCTGGTTAGAATCAACTTCGATCCTGTCCAGAAGAAGGCAGGCACTCTAAACTTGAAACTTGAAACCCTACGGTAATGGTAATACTAGCCACGGTAAGGGTCATTTTGTAGTGGACCCCCTACCCGTACGGCTAAGGTATGATTCCGAATAAGAAACGAGATGCGACCGCGTATTCGTCGTGAGAGCTCCGTTTAGACGCCGAGATGAACGGGATAAAATTGCCCAACCACAGATCGACACGTGTCCCCTCTGCCGGCAAGACCCGCGGCTGCGCCACGCCCGGAACGCCCAGCCCAGTCCCCAACCGGGCACCAGCGCCGGTATTTTCGGTGCCAGAGGCCCCCCCTTAACCGCCCCGTCCGTTTCCGAGCTCGGACAGTACGCTGTCCATGGGGACAAAAAATCATTCACGAACCCCTCGTCATAGACGGCTCAGACAGCTTGGACCGGGGTTGGAGCCTCCGGAAAAATTCGAGTAAATTCGGTCAGACGCCGGGCTGCCTGGGTGACAGCACGCTGTCCATCGGGACAAAATATCATTTACAAGCCCCTCTTCATAGACAGTCCGGACAGCTCAGACGGGGTGGAACCTTTGCCAAGAATTTGCAAACAGAATTTGCCGCCTGCCTCGCCACGTAAGCTGTAGCTGATCAGCAAGCTGAGAGCCCTGCCTTTTGTTCAACTTGCAAGTAAAGTGACCACCAGCACCACCACCATGATCTGAGGTGGGCGGCGTCTTGTTGAGTGTTCCGCACCTGGGTGGTGCCAGGTTCCCAGCTCGAGCGTTTGCATAGGTGTTTAGACAGGTTGTGTATGGTTGAAGTAGGCTTTCAATCTGAGCTAAGAGCTGAAGAGCGTTCCCCACAGGCTGGAGTTTGTAGGCTGAGAAGTCACCGACAAGGATACCGTGACGCCGATTGCCCGCCTGTGAGCTCACACGGGGCTGCATATATCACACTGTGCCTAGTCTGCTAGTCTAGGCTGTCAGGCGACAATCACGACCTGACCAACCTGCTGAGACAGAACAGGCGTTCGATTCCCCCAGCGCTTTGCAATTAAAACCAGGGGTGAGTCGTCATCTTATCGTTTCCTGCTCTGTTCTTGCTTCAGCTTGATTCTATCATGTCAGGTTGGCTCAGTGCTCAGCTGCCGTCAATTAGATTAGTCCTGCTAGTGATTCTGAGCTTAGTTGCTAGCTCAGGGCAGACCTGGCCGTGCGCAGACATGTGTTTGTTTTTGTTGTTCTGGTCGCTAAGGTGCAGCTGGACAGATATAAGTGGCCGGTCGTTAGTCGCTGGTGACTGCAAAGGGGCTCCTACATACTTGTAATCATGTTTCTGAATGAGATGTTGCTTGAGGGGGCTTGAGGTTGGTTGTTAGGTCTGTGGCCCATGGCGCCACCTGGTCCTGATTGTTTTGAAAAAATCAAGTACTCAGCAGATGTTATCACAGCGCCTAGGTGTCTAGATAGCATGATAGAGTTCCCTTACTTCCTTCTCGTTCCTGAGTTTATCTTCTGATCTAGTGCTCAGACGCCTCGCGTACTGAGCCTTCGCTTGCGCTGAGGTTGCGTTGGGCTTGTGGTGAGTCGTAGTGTACTAGCTGCTCATGCTGGAAGAACTTCAGCGGGGCAGCTTGGCAGCGCTAGGCGTGTTGGCATAAGTTAGGGCTTGCACGTGGGATGTCGTCCTTACGCGTCCTTCCTTCTTCTACGATTGTGTGTAGAAGAATGGCGTGTCCAGGTGGACCAGCACGCTATCAAGGTTGGACTTGAGCCTACAGAACTGGCACTTTACCGACGCGCAAGTCAGGTAGGTGGCATCGCCCTGTGCTCATTGAAGATGCTGGTGGTCGTTCTGTTATGGCTGCTGTTTAGCTTGTTGGACTTGGGTAACTTCCAGAAGGTTGTGTGTGCACTCGTGTGTGAAGTTGTGCTTGGTTTGTGAAGTTGGTGTGAACAAGTTTCATCTGGCATTTGGTAGCACTGCTAGCGTCGGTTATTCCCTCTTGAAAAGTCCTCTTTTCTTCTTCTTCCAGATGGAGGGCCTACCAGATGAAGTCGCGAGGCAAACTCTCTTCAGTAGTCCGTTTGAAGCATTTCAGAAACGGCTCCGTGATGATGCTGGAAGGGAGTGCCGTAAACAGGTGAGTCCGCTTTTCTAAAAAAGCGCCCTTGCGCACGCCACTGACCCTGCAACGAGTTTTGTTCTTGTTGCGAGCTATAGACGGTTTAGAAGAGCATGCATCGGTATCTCCTGGATACAAGTTGGCGGTAGCAGGGCGGCGTGTCGAATTCTTGGGGCTCCTAAGAATGCTGTCCAAGCCGCCCAATTTGTCCATGTAGAGGGATTCTTAGTCGAAACCCCTCTTGATGGACAGAACCTTGTCCACGGCACTTGGCCATGGTGGCCGGTCTCTCAAATGTTGGGGGGTTCTAATAGTCTTGTCTGAGCCGTCTGAGCCGTCCATGTAGAGGGGTTTGTAGATCGAATCTTCTCTCCTTGGGCAGAACCCCTGTCTGAGGCAGTTGGTATGTGGGGCGAGATTGCAAACGTTGGAGGCTTCTGAAATTTTGTCTGAGCTGTCCAAGCCGTCCATGTAGAGGAATTCGTAGGTTGAAGTCTCTCTTGATGGACAGACTTCCTGTCCACGATAATCTGCCTACGTTCGACAGTGCTCGATCATTAACGCATGACGTCACTGTTATGTGCGCAGGGTTGTGGTGTATTGGCGGCGCCAATGGAATCTGAAGACGCCTCCGGTCTTGAACGGGGCAAGAAACGCAAGCTACATGAGGAAAAATGTTCGGAGCGCGAGCAAGGGCCAGCGAGTGCACATGAGGGGTCGGACGCGGCCATCATTGGTGGCGCAGCAGATGATGAGGGCGTGAGAATTGCAACCTTGTTTGGACCCACTTTGGAGCTGCGCCAGAAGGGTGTATTTATGTTTGGACCAGGCAGAATGCCCCTGAGCCAAGCCTGAAGCTCAAACTTTTGAACAGAGAGGGCGAAGTACAGGAATTTTCATGTACCTCTAAACGACTTTCTTCAGAATCACGGTCGGTAGGCTTTGAGTAGGTCGGGACAAATTAATTATACTCTTTAAGGGTAGCAATTTCGTGGCCGAACATGGCTTGTTAATCACATCAGATCCAATCTGGGCCCGCCCCCCCTTCCCTACCTTTTGCAGCACCATTTGCATTGGGAATGCTGAACTGACCTTGCGTCATTTGATCCACGCAGTGTACAACTCGGATGCACATATACACACGCCATGTAGAAGCTCGCATTCGATTTTGCCCGGGGCCCCGTGTGCGGGTCCTGACGTTGCCGGTCGCTAGATTCGTCGGATGTGTGACTGCCGAATGGCTTGCAAGATCCGCTTATAGCGTCGCCGATGCATGTCGGCATAAGTTCGAACCTGAAAATTGAAGACGGGCAAGCCTCATCCGCCAGCAGTCACCCCCGCTCGGTACGGAGCATCTGCGCACATAGATACTATGTTTGCAGCCGTTTTCTTTTTGAAGAATTGGCCTCGTTTTTCACGTCCTTTTCAAGAGCCACGCGCCGCGTGCTGGGTTAATATATAACGGACCAAGAGTCACTCCAACAACGCTTGTTTGCGCGCCAATCTCATGCTCTCAACCTTTGCAGGAACCGATTAGCCCGTTGCGGCACCAATCGTCGGCCTCTATGGGGGATGATTGCGAAGGTGCTGACGATGAGGTAGAGGAGACCGCAGCGGACAGGGAGATGTTGGACGACCGGCCTGCACAGCAAGCCAACACACCATCTGACCATCGCCGTGCGGATCAAGAGCGGGAGATTCGAGCGAGCGAGATGGTAAGCCTTATGTGGATCTTTACTTGATATTGGCTGTGACGGAGCGCTGTCTACCAAGAGCAACTTTGATTCAACGATTGCTCTTCGTAGACGGCTTAGACGGCAGTTTGGAAGTAGCTCGAAGATCTGATTTTGGATGTCTTTGAACGCGGCTGTGACTCATTTCGGCTGGACAGGGGCTCTGTCCATCCAGAGGAGCTTACATTCACGGATTTCTCTTCGTAGACGGCTTGGACAAGTTGGACGGCAGGTCGGGAAGTCTTTCACCCTTTTTGATATGGTTTCGAATAGGGGCCCGCCACGCTGCTGTGAACATAAGCTCCAAATTTGAAGACAACACAAGAATCAAATCACGCGTTTGATCTGGCGCCAAATCTTGTCTTGTTGAATCTGCACTCATGGCTTGCTCGTCACTCTTGCAGGAGACTGCAGCCTGCGCCATGATTGCGAAGGGCTACGTGGTGTTCACAGCGGACACAGTTTGGGACCCCAGTTCGAAAGGGGGAAGTGGAGGAAATGCATGATTCCTCCAAGGAAGTGGCAGACCACCACCCGCGCCAATTGCCTGACCGCCTCCTTCTTCCAATCAACCCAGAACACATTGCTCATCAACACAACGGCGTCCGGCATCGCCGTGATGGACTTTGATCATAGCGATGGGGGCATGGACCAGCTAGCGGAGTGGGAGAGAGAGCACGGCCCGTTCGTCACTCCTCGAGTGCGCACTGGCAGCGGGGGTGTGCACGTCTATTTCTCCCACTGGAAGAGTGTGGATGCGGGGTTGGGCGCAGACACCCCGACGCACTTTGCGAAGCTCGAACTGAAGGTCCTGGATCCGGTATCGGGAAAGGAGTTGATGAAGAAGGTGGGGGTCGACATGAGGGGCGTGAGCTCGGGCGGCATGATCGCGTGCCCGCCGTCCTCCTATGAGCGGGCCGGGGAGATGGCGCGCTACACTGTCGTTGGTGCGACCGAGCTCCCCTCCACGGACGACTTGTCCCCCCTTCCAGATTGGCTGATCAAGATCCTGAACGAGCGAGAGTCGGTGAGGGGCGGGGGGTGTGGGGGCCGGCGGAAAGGGCCATTGTCTGACACAGGGAAGGACGCGGGTCCCAGTGTGAGATACGAGCCGCCCGTTGCGTCGCGCGCGCCAGACCTCTGGGACACCGACCTGCAGCGGAAGGTGGTCGAAGTCATGCGAGGCATGCTCAACAGTTCCGGCGACACTTCGTCCGTCTTCTCAAAGGCGGAGGCCAACACGGTGGCGGGCCCGGACGCAGTGATGTACCACTGGCGCAACGATGCAGGGGGTCGGCCATGCCCGTACGCAGAGCAAGGGGGGCAGCCGCACAGCAGCAACAACTTCGGTCTTCTGAGAAGGGGGACGGAAATCACCTACATTTGCCATAGCGAGCGCTGCAAGACCGGCGCGGAAGGGCGCCGCAACAGGAAACTCGGGCGTCTCACATTTCCGGTTGCGGCGGCCTTCTCAGACGCCATGCCCCTGAACAACGACCGCGATCGTCTTTACGAGGACCGGCAGCTGCTCCCCTTCTCCTTCCTGCGGAATAACCTTTCGGTCGTGGCAGGTACGCATCACAACAATCTGCAAACGCTGCTCGAGTTTGAGAGGTTATATAAAACCTCGCGGCCCTCTCGGTCCCGAACACTTCTCAAACAGTACCGCGTCCAGGTAACCCCGATGCTCACCTGTTGACAACGTAGAAGAGATGGATGTCTGGAGTTGCCCTCGAGAAGAGATTCTTCCATGTGTATCGCTGATGGTCTGTCCTGGTGATATTGCTCGATTTAGTGATTCAATGCATGAGACAACGAATGCTGCACTTGACATTAGATTTCAAACCCTCTCCAGGGGACGAGGGAGGTGCGCAGATCATCGACCGCCTGCAGACGTACACGGGCCACAAGCTCGTGTTCTGCAATGAAAAGTGGTACTATTGGAACGGGTCGATGTGGGTAGTGGACGTGGGCGGGCGTCTTGCGAGCAAGGTCTGCCGTGGGGAGCTCAACAAGGTTAGCGCCGCATATAGAAAGGAGACCGCGGCCGAGCTTGATCAGGAAGAGGGCGAGTCAAAGGAAGAAGACGGGGGGGATCGTCCTCAACAGAAGGGGCAGGAGGAGAAGCTCGTCAACTTCAACTTTAACGCAAAGATGAGCCAGATCATGACGACCTTGAAGGGCTACTGCCTCGAGCCGGGATTCGAGGACGCCCTGAACAAGGACAAGGATGCGCTGCCTGTCCAGAACGGTGTCATCCTGCTGCAGACGGGGACCCTGGTTGCCCATCATCCTAAGGTGAGGTCGAGAGGCTTTTGCAAGTGCTGTCAAAGTTGTCTGTGTTGTCTATGAGAGGAGATTCGTAGATTGATGTCGCTCTTGATGGAAAGCGCATCTGTCCACGCTCGTTGACCAGCCACAATTGACAGGGCCGAACCCAGATTTGTGTAGCTTCTGCAAGGGCTGTTCAAGCTGTCTGTGTTGTCTATGAGAGGAGATTCGTAGATTGGTTTCGCTTTTGACGGACAGCACCGCTGTCCACGCTCGTCAGCCACAATTGATACGGCCGATTCCATATTTGAGAGGCTTTTGGTTTCGATTTCAAAGCACACTTGGCCGCATCTGAGGTTTGTGCAAGATCGAGCTTGACCCTGGCAACCTGAGCTTGCTAAGTGCGCCTCATGCGAAGAATGTGTGCTCCTTGTGCAGCGAACCCAAACCATAGGACTTAGCATGGGATTGAAAGCGGATTGTCGTTTTGCAGTATATGTGGTCCTTCCAGCTTCCTATTACGTGGCCTTCGACGGGGCTTGCCATGCCGATGGGCAAGACGGGCAAGTTCCTGAGCCAGATCACGCACACCCCGGAGGCGCTCGCTTACCTCCAGCGGATCCTGGGATACGGCATCACAGGGCACACATCCAACCAGGTCATGCTGATCATGATTGGAGAGGGATCGGCGGGAAAGAGCCTCCTCTTGGGTCTTGTGAAGCATCTCCTTGGACAGTTCTACAAGGATGTCTCCAAGGACATGCTCTTGACGTCTAAGGGCCAACGGCCGCTTGGGAAGGGTGCTGCAAATCCGGATGAAGCACGTAAGTAAAGCCACGTGTACATGACGCATTCTCTGCACTGTACAGAGAAGATACCTCTTTGACGTATCATCTCATGATAGGATTGTTACTTTCAAGTCAAATGAAAGAAAGAGAAAATGCAAGCTCTTGTCCAGCCACGTGTCGCTTAGTTGCCCAAAGCATGCCAGGCTGTCCCTGCGCATGGGGCTTGTTGCGATCCGGACGTCGGCCCCCTGAATATGCTCAGTGAACCCCACTGCTGATGTCTGCTTACAGGCCTGATATGATCACTTGCATCTGCCAGGTTTGCGAGACACCCGGATAGCGGTGTGCTTAGAGACGGGTGAGACGGACGAAATCTCGGAGTCTGATTTGAAGCGCCTGACAGGAGAGACGACAATCACGAGCAGGGCGTTGTATGCAGATTACGTCACGTATCAAACGACCCACCTGGTGAGTGATCATGCCGAATCCGAAATTCGAAGGCTTCTCGAATGCGTTGTCTAAGCCGTCTGTGTTGTCTACGAAGTCAGATCCGTAGCTGGTTTTTCCTCTTGGTGGACATCACATCCGTCCACGGCGGTTTGGGCAAACCCGATTAGGTCGAATAGGGATTTCAAAGGCTTCTCGAAAGTGTTGTCTGAGCCGTCTGTGTTGTCTATGAAGAGAGATCCGTAGCTGGTTTTTTCTCTTGGTGGACAGCACATCTGTCCACGGCTTGGGCGCAATCGATAAGGCCGAATCCGAAGTTCGAAGGTTTCTCGAAAGTGTTGTCCAGGCCGTCTGTGTTGTCTATGAAGAGAAAACCGTAGCTGGTATGTTCTCTTGGCAGACAACAGCTCGTCCACGGCCGGATTGAGAAGATTGCATGTCTGCGTATGTTTTATAATGTGTACCTCCTTCATTGGCAGCACATTCTGTGCTCGAACTACCCCCCTCGCGCAAAGACGTGGACGGCGGCGCTGAAACGACGGTTGTTGACGCTGGTCTTCCCGATGCGATTCTTCTATCCCGACGAAGACGGCTGCAATCCCGACAACCCCCTTCACGGAGTGCGTGATCCCGAACTCGAAGACGCCTTAAAGGCCGAGATCGAGAAGCTGCTGGTGTTTCTGGTACAAGGTGCGAAGGACTGGTACGCCAGTGGGAGGCGGCTTCTGGATATGCCAGGAGCCAGCAAGGCGTACATGCAGATGTGGGAGCAGGAGAACGACCCGTTTGCAGCTTTCCTTCAGAGGGAAGGCACCATGGACGTGAAGGCTTTCGAAAGTACGGATAGCCTGATGGAAGCCTACAACAACTTAGACAGGTTGATCGATGGTGTGAGGTTTGGGGATACGGAGGGTCCTATTATCCGGAGCACCACCAAGTTTGCAGACGCCTGTAGAAAGAAGGGCCTGGAGGGGCCGAAGAAGCCCTCAGAGTTGAGGTTTGTAGTCCCTGGGCATCAAGCCCGAGGTTACCGAGGGTTCCGACTCAACACGTCAACCCCACACAGCCTCGTTGAGAGGAAGGATAGCAGGAGTCAAAGTGTTTTAAGGCCTGGTAATTGTGAACGACCGTCTCTGCTAGCCAGTCCCGGAATAAATGCTTACATGGACTCAATGTAACCGCGCCGTAAGCCCGTGTCAAGCATCTGCTCTCCTACATACAAGATTGTCATGCATTGCTGCACCATGTGTCCGCCTTTATCTCCCACTGCCGCATCTAGATAGCTTACAGAGAATTCAACGCGGTCATCTTGGACTCTACATCATCAAATGCGCGTGCTAGAAACTTTAGTATGCCCTTCCTCAAACTAGCGGAATGAATTGGGAAGCGAACCTGCATACCTCTATTCATTAGTTGATCAGCACCGTCCGAAATCAGATTGAGACCGTTAATGTCGGCCACGAGATGCCGCATGTCGTGCTCTTGCTCGTTTTGAACACGATGCACGACGTGTGCCATTGAATGATTGTGTACGTCAGCGTTAGGAAATACACGCGTGGGACAATATTATCGTCCTTCAACTCGGGTATTCAAGAGGCCTCACGTTGAACTAATCGCAATCGGAGTCCAACTCGGCTTGCTTTGCTGCGGGCTTCCTTTGCGTTTTCGTTTTCGGTGGGGCGGTCTTCTTACAAGGGGCCGGGGGCTTCTTCAACGGCTTGCGAACGGCCTTTGGTTTCGAGGGTTTCTTCAGAGCGTCAAAGTCGGCCGGCAGCATCTTCGTTGCCGTGCTTTGAAAGGTACCCTTGAAGGGCATGTCGGTCGGGCGATTGCACTTTTTAACGGCTGAGATATGAACGGTGTATCCAAACCGTTTATTGGCAGAGCCTCGGGTCGTTTCCTGGATCATGATACAAAAGCTAACGGGTAATGGCAACTGCTTGCCTCTGCATCTTTGCGTGCGGTGTAGCTGCGATCCTGCTCGGGCCCCAGCCTGACAAGGGCGGCCCTTGACAGCGTCAATCTCCAGCCGGCTATCGGCAAGCAGCGCTAGAACATCAGCACGTTTGTCGTCAAATGCTTGAACGACTCTGAAACTGCGTTTGATCGGGTCCATGGTAGCCTGATGCACTGATAATGCTTAGCGCAGGAAATAAAGAGCGGCCCCCTAGTGCATTCGTTGTCATTGCAGGCCTCGGATCCGATCAACCGTTGAACCTAAAGTCAGGAACGCATGCAGCCACTGGCCGTAAGTGACACGTGGCTTTATTATAACCACTAATAAAGGTGAAAAATCGAGATTCCTCAACAATTTTCGGCCCCCCGCACGCAGTTTCAAGAAAATAAGCGTTTAGGAGAGGTTTCGATGTCATCTTATTGTGACCGACC